>JAECUM010003490.1:0-160558 GCA_016617855.1 Megalonaias nervosa | reverse complement strand
TAGAGTCACAACAAGCTGAACAAATTGAATACCTAGACCTGAAACCATGGACAAACGTAACACCAATTGTTAATACATAAGCTACCAGATATGACTCTAAGCAAGATTTTCAACACGAGATAAGGACGAAAATTCTAACAGAAATTGAGGTCAAATACACAGGATTTGTTAAGATCTATACTGATGGTTCTAAAAACCAAATGGAACAGCAGCAGCTGCTGTTGTACCACGACTACTGGATAATTGCTCTATATATGTATTTTATTTTGCCTATTTATTTCAATAATAAGTGTATAAGTAAGTATATAAGTATATATATATATATATATATATATATATATATATATATATATATATATATATATATATATATATATATAGCAGAATTCCAGGCCATTATCGCAGCGTAAAAATGGATCAAGCATTATAACATTGACAAAACGGTGATCATTAGTGATTCCCCAAGCGTAATCAGATCGATCTAAATCAAACACCACCGACAAGTTTATAATGGAAACGAACCTTATATTAAAAAATCGGAAAGAAAAAGACCAAACAGAATTTATGTGGGTTTTCTCCTACATCGGTATAGCTGGCACCGAAAAGCAGATCAAATTGCCCAACAGAAACTTCAGGACCCAAACCCAATATAACTTAAATACAGTGTGCACGAAATATACAGCATTATTAAAAAGAAACTTGATAACAACTGGCAACAAAATGGAGAAGTACCAATAGAGGGCGCACACTGTACTCAATACAAAATGAAATAAAAAGTAATATTGAGCCTCCAAAACTAGTCAATAATGATGACTAAAAAATCATATAGAATATAAACGGGAAAAACCAAATTAGCTAACAGCTTTGGGAAATATCTGGCGAACAGTAACACTGGAAATATTAATTGTCCGCACTGATGGATACGAGAAAACTTACAATATGTGTTTAACATTTGTCCCATATATCATTTACAACAAAATGTACTTAAGAAAAACCAGAAAGGAATAGGAGCACCAATAAATTATCCAGAATTTTTGGAAAACTATAACCCCAACATCGGCAGAACATATTTAAATGTCATTGAATTTCTTAATGATATTGGAAAATGGGGCAATTTAATACCCTTTGGCACCGCCGCATGACTACAACAACCTTTTTATTTCCTAATCATTTGTTCCTCATACCCAATACTATCAAAAATTATACTCGGGGCCAGGCGGGCCCTGTCTAAGAGTCAGGAGTGGTATCAATCGATGAAAGACGCAAGAATTCGGGTCGCATACGGCCCGGTTCGGCCAGTGCGCTGTCTCAGAACTGGCATCTGTTGATACGACACTCCTGCCACTTGTACGTCAGCTGTACCTCTTCCAAAAGCAATGCACATGGTAACAGCAAAACATTATACAACTAAGCAATGCCATGAAATAGGAACCTCACTAAGTCAATACCTTTTTTTAGTAAACTACAATCAAATAGGAGCATTAGTCAAAAAGCATTGCAATTATAGGAAGTCAGTTATAATAGGTTAATCACTAACACTACTTTTCTTCTAAAAACCTCACTACAGGTGGCGACGGCTAATAACATAATGTTGCAATAACTAAATTAAGAGTAATTATGTATAAGGTGGCAAACTATGAATCATCAGGTTGTAATGAATTTGATTAGATAATATCCAAATATCTTGAACCCAAAACTAAGTTCTAGAAGGTGGTCATAAACCCAAGACCATCAGGCCCAGCTGCACAATGCGGCACAAAATTATATTAGGATTTTCTATTTAAGACCTAAATTTCAGTTTATAAAGTCGTCTAAAGCCCAGGACCTTAAGGCCCAGCTGCATGCACAATGCGGCAACAAAATAGATAGGAAGATGTAATTAAGGCCTCAATCTAGATGATATAAAGTGGCCAAAAAAATGCCATCAGGTCCCGCTGCACAATGCGGACAAAAATACTATTGTTATATGACCCCAATTATTAACGTCCTTATAAATAACCTTACCCTGACAAAAAGTAGCATAGCTATCGCCCTTGTAGCTCTACCCTCTCATAACAGCACAGAGTCATTATCTAAATTGTGCAAGAACGACATTTAGTTTCGGCCAATTGGGATCAAATATTATACCCGGATAATAAGGGTGCCTTCGCTGGTACGTAGGCGCGTCTCTGCCTTTACACTGCCGGACATGAAAATTAAAAAGTATCCAGCGCACACATAAATGCGTGAGATGGTGAGTCTCTTTTTCCACAGTCCCTACGACAAATTAAGCATCCCACCTTGTGAGAAGTAATCGGTCGTGTATGCCCTATGGGTGCAAACGACCTTAAGTCATAGACAAATTGGTTATCCTTAATAACGGAGAAAAAACAAGACTAAGTCCAGAAAACGGAGTATTAGCAGCAGTTGATCTCACGATATGCTCTCAAAAATAACAGAAAAGGCAAATTGGAAGGTAGATCACTCAAGTACATTAGGAAGCGATCATTTCTCGATTATAACAACTATCAATTCTTATAACCCGTTAACAACCAAACCAAACCACCAAAATGGAGATATGATAAAACAGATTGGACGATGCACCAAACCATTTGTAATGAGCTCACGGAAGAGAATGCAAACTGCAAAACAGGTATTGGATAGAATTGAAGCAATTAAAGGAATAGCAACCAACAACATCCCAAAGACCTCTTATGCAATAACAACCCAGGAAAAATAAGTCAATAAACGGGCAATACACTTTGTAGGAATGAGCAGTAACAATAACTATACTGCAAAATTCATCAACACCGAATTAAGATGGAAACCAATATTCCATACCTTTCTGTTGACCAAGAACACCAACCCAATTACTTTAACTATGCATTTAGTATCTATGAATGGCGTAAAGCTATTAAAGCCAAGAAATCAAACGTCCAGGACGAGGACTCATTGTGGTACAATATTCCTCAAAATACTGAACTGTTGATTAATCAGTGCAATATGGAAAACAAATGAAATCCCTAACAACTGGAAGCAAGCAATTTGCAATCATCATACTCAAAACAGGTAAAGATAGCAGTAAGAGAAGATGAGGTTCCTAAACCAAAAGAGGATCCTAGACCAGAAACCCCACCCCCTCCCAAATTTGGACAGGTGGAAAGAGGTTCCCGAACCTTAGATTTATTTCTATTTAAACAATAAAATATTATATCAATAAGAAATGTTGGATTTAATCTAACAAACAGATTTTTTAACAAATTTAATTCAATCAAGTCAGCCTCAAGATATACTGACATAGCACCTAATATAATAAGCGATTGTATTAAAAAAGTTGACCATCATTTATCAGTCAAATATGGATCTGTATGGTTATTCGCAACTGAAAATGACGAACGAATAAGAGGTTGGGCAGATGATCCAATGACATTTATTGACAACGTGGTTCTCTCTCTAGCCTAATTTATTGTACAATAAAGTATACTATATATAAATATATATATAAACTATATATACAAAAAAATACAAAAATAAACAGTATCGTAATAAGCGGTTACCATTCCATTGGGGTACCTTCATTGCTTTTATACCTTTGAGGGGTCCTTCCATTGATGTCTTTCTTATGACGGTTATGGGGCACCCCACTAGGCTTTTCTTTTGGCAACATTCTTTCTGAATGTTCCTGTGTGGGGTACCCTTCAAATGAGGTAGAGAGCTCACAAACGGTACTGTTTATTTTAGGGAGCTCCTTGCATAGACACATCCCCCGGCGAATCACTAAACGAAACGAAACTTTAGAGATTCAGAGGACTGTCTAGGCATTGCGATTTCATATAACCCCCCCACCAAATCAAACCCCGGGGTAAGTGCAAAACGCACTCACCACGTTGTTCAACGTGATGAGAGGTTACATGAAATCTTTGGAGTGCGAAGCTCCCCATCCTTTATAAAAAAAAATGGAATCCCAGGACCAACAAATCGACAACGTGCCTGTTACGGGAACCGAACCACAGACCCCAGTATGAGAATCCAACATTCCTGCACTGATCCATGACGTTTGGGAAATTATTATATAGTTACCTAAGAGGAAATTCCTATGAGATTAGCATTAAATTTTTTTATTTTAAAAAACATTATTATAAAATGAAACCGAGAAATATACAATCTTACACATTTCTATGCTAGTTAAAATACATCGCAGTATATACAGGAAACGAAATACTATGTCAGTTTATACATTACAGACAGGTAGTCTGGAAATCGATAAAGGCTTTACATCAGACAAGCCTTACACAGATCGATACAAAACACCTGTTTCACTACGGCGTTATATATAAACATATTATTTCTCATTATAAAGTTATAAAAATTACTATATTATTTCATACCAGATGATTTTCATTGATACAGCAACTTACAGACAGACAGTCTGGAAATTGACAAATGCCCTGCATTATCTACACTATATGCTATGTCTGATAAGCACAGACGATTTACACTAGCTGGAAGACAGTATTATCTCCCTTTACAAACATAAATAAGACAGACAGAGTTATATTTCTTCGCCAATAAGTAATGTTTCAACATTTGCTATTAAAAATAATTTATCGTCATGCTTGTACAAATAAAATTTAATTCTTCCGCTTACTTTTCGATGACATTCAAATAGCTCTTTCATTGCTATCTTACTGAGAAGATACTACCTTTTCCAAAAACTTTTGACCGGTCTTAGTCGATATTAATTTTTGTGTATTGTTCCTGGCTGATCGGACAATGAAAATTATTGCATTTCAGCATAAACTCGTCTCGCAAATTTTCAAGATAATCAAAATATTTACTGTCATCTGATCTGATAAGCGAGAGTTTAATTCCATCAAATTTACTAAAACAAATACCTGAGATTTCATCATTAAATTCAAATGATAATTGCTGGTTATTAACAATTATCTTTTTGATCTTGCTATTAACTCCATCGGCTAATGTTAAATTTTCGAACATTTATTTCTAAAGTTTAGACAAAATTAATTAAGGATGATATCGAATATATCACCTCTGGTACTGGCATAGTGTCCAATAGCTAACGTATTAATTCCGTCCTCACAATAGCGTTTGTCGTCAAAATTACTTAGCTCACGTTTTATAATAGTATCTGTTTCAAGTTTGTGACGATTTGTTCTGATAACATTTGTCTTGATAAAGCTGACATTATTGTTTAGCGCTGCTTTAAAGTCATCAAATTTCATACATTTTTTTACGTACCCACGAGGAATGCCTTTCGGTTTTTTCGTCAGTTTATTATCATCTAAAATTACGGCATACATTTTACTTATTAGTCCAACAAATTCCCTAACTGGCATAAACATATATTCGTCTTTCATTTTGCCAATAACTTTTTTATTTGCATCATCATGAAATCCACTACTTTCTGGATAATCTGATAAATCAAATAAGTCACGGTGTTTATAAATATCTTCATAGACATCTTCACATTTTATATTATAAACTAGCGAGTCTGTATCAGTAAATAACAACTCCGAATCTGGCCACTGCTTTTTGGTAAAATTATAGTGAAAATCGTACATCAGCCACTTTGATATATCAAGTACAGCTGTACCAACATAAATTGGTTTATTTAACTTTAAATTTGTCTTTCATCGTTGTATAGCAACAAGATTTACATTAAATATTTTCATACTGACAAAACCATCATCATTAACTAATTTATTTCTGCGATTTATATCTTTTACAATTTCAATGTTTACCCTCTTTCTAATATTCTCCATTGTCTTACCGAACACTGAGTTGTTCATTAACTTGAACAAGTTTTTCTCAAAGTCAGTTTTAGCAATAGCACGACGTTTGGTATTTAAATCAATATAATTTGACATCCACCTCGATTGATTAAATTTTAGTACGCGATGGACTTTTCTCAGAATTAATCCAGCATTTACTGATTGTTTTAAATTTTTGTAATGTATCACGTAATTTCTTTTATTTAGCAAATTTGGAACTAACTTATTAACAATATAATGTTTTGCAGTTGTCACTGATCGTTGTTCAGGTGATAGTAAACTATAATCTATTATCATAGACTCTGCACAAAATGGGTAGTCGTTGTGTCGGTCATGTAACGAACTAGGATAATTCAGATCAACTTCAACAAAATATGAAATATTTGAAAAATTATTATTAATTTTTTTAGGCAAATCTTTTTCAGTTTCTTTAAGAAATTGATCTGGAGTTATCCAATGAAATTCACTGCACGGTATCGGCTCTGATATTGCATACCCATACAAATTAACACAATCTAGATAAATAATATAATTTGATGGAAGATTTTTATCATACTTTTTTCAGATATTTATTAGCTACTGCATATATTTTTGTTGTAATGCTAATTCCGCCTCTGATACCTTTTTCAATAAAATTAAACATATCAACATCTGTCAAGAGATCCAATTCTATCTTACTTGTTTTTAGTAGAGCGTCCCACGACAAACCTGGAGCAGAATAATACCAGCAGGGATCTAATCCATAATTTTTATGACTAACTTGACGAAAACTTTCAAAAACATCTGCTAGTAGTAATACATCTGTTTTCAAATATAAATCATGATAATCACCAAATGTTTTACAACTAAATTTATTCCAAATATCTTGTGCATATTTGTACTCGTCGTCTGTAATATTTTCATTTTTGAGTTGCGAGTAAAATTTATCTTTATCAGGAAGAGAAGTTTCATTAAATCTGCTCCAGTCGTCGAGATGCTCATACGGAAAGATACCATTTTTTTGGTCAGATCGACATAGTTTTCACCAAAGCAACTTTTTAGATTAGCGAAACTGCTAAAACCTTTTACAAGCTCATCTAATGATGCTGCCATAAATTGCAGACTGTCAATAAAACGCCAAGCGTGACTGACATATACTTTTCAAAATTATTTGGGATACATTTTATTGTGTTATTTAATTTTAGTTTAGATCTAATTTTTTCATTGCCAAAAGCTTCTACAAAGATATGACTGTCAAAGCCACGAAAGTTATGTAAAGCTACAGGAATAAAATCTGGAGAATGAAAATTTTAAATTGCAACTGTTATGAGCTGCTCCTCGATATTGACCCGTCAGATGACAATGATCTCGCACCTTATCATCGCCTAACAACTTCTCGCAGATATGACAATTAACTACATTATCAAAATCAAGTTGTTGTTTGGATGTTATTTTCATTGGAGTTGTTTTGAATAATCTGTTAGAGATCTTATTAACTTCGTTTATTAAATTTTTTAGTAACCACACGGCCGGACTTTCAGATTCGCCATTTTTACATCTGTATAACTTTACTGGACTTCAAAAATTATTGTTAGCACAACAAACTACTTTATAAGCTGCTCCACAAGGGACATGTTGTATTTTTCTTGTACTTGATTTATTCGGATTATTTTCTGCGCCAGCTACAGGAAAAAGTAGACACTCGAAATCAGCATAAATAACAAAAGGAAAACTTAGCTTATGATCATAATTTTTACATTTTAGCACTTTTTCTTTTTCTCCTGGCATGGTTATTCTTTGAACGTTGACACAGTATTTGAGATGTTCTTGCAGTTTTTCATCTTCAGAAAAACCTTGTAAACATCTGTAACAGAAATATTTCTTGTTTTTATTTTTATTATATTGTCTGCCAACTAGTCCGTTCAAGTTTTTTATCAAGCAATAATGTCCTTTATAAAATAATAAATTTATTGTCTTTTGTGTAGCAGTCGCTGAAATAAATCTCGGGTAAACATTTTATTTTTCATCTAGTCCGAAAACATTTACTGAAATATTGTTTTGTTTTTCAGACTTTGGTATTTGATTTTCTGCCACTGGAAAAGTTATCCCAATAAATTTTAGCTCGTCTTTGTACGGCAGATATTTTTCAATTCTATCAGGATGATCATTCTGAGGATGTTTCGCAGACAAAATTGGCCAACGGTAGCATTCGTTATCATTGTTTTTGACATTTATACAACATTTTTTGTTGTTAATGTTTGGAGGGAGATCAACGTAAGAACTACCACGAAGTACGTTATATTTCATTGTGTGAAATAAAACTTCTTTTATCATTTCAAATTTCCAACCTGACCGTGATGAAGTAAATTCCTCCAATTTTTTAATTTATTTCTTGGTGTATTTCATCGGCAACTGTGGCAATATTTGTTCCAGTTAATATTTTTCGTGATTTAGCTGTTAGATATGGCTCAGAAATTGCGCTGTCGAAATTTATGTTTTCAAAAATTATATCAATTACATCCTTTTCGATTGCATGTAATTTTGATAAAATCATATGATACTGTACTATTAATTTGATACTTTTGTGAGCTGCAAGTTCTTGAGATATAACAGGTTGTAAAAGATGAAATAAATATGTAGAGTTAAAATTTGCTAAAACATTTTGATTATCAAATTTGTAACTGTTGTCGTAGCCGGAAAATGCTGTAGCATTTTTTTCTGCTTTGATAATGCTCTTCTTGGCAATATCTCGCAAATTTAACATTATATTATATATATAGTATTTTTATATTTAATTAATTTTTTATGCATTTTTCAATTAGAGATATAAAATGTTTATATAATATAATGACAGAAAATATGACAGCAAACGAGCAAGAATATTATTATGTTCACCCAAAATACAACTTATATTCTGGAAATATGTTAGGTTCGGTTATTCACGTAAAATATCAAAAACCTTTTGGTAAGGCAACTCCAGCCGTAATTAAAATCTCAGTAAAAAGAGATGATACAGATAGAATTGAAATATTTAGAAAAGATTTTATTAATAGTTTATTTTGTGGAGAAATTCCAGCTGGACAAAGAGTCTATAGAGTAAATAATTCGATTAATGATGATAATATTAAAAATTTAGCAGTGCACGATGAGTATCAACCTCATTCAATATTTGATTTATATGAGGCATCTGACAAAGGAATTATTCGACATAGATAAACAAAAAAAAGTTGTTGGAAGTTTAGATAAACATGGTTGTTTACATGTAACGGTACTTAGAACTAAAACTATCCAAGTTCATTATAAATCACATCGTTTTATTTACGAAACTTTTAACGGAGTTATTCCAAATGATTTGGTTATAGATCATATTAACAAAATTAAAACAGATAATAGGATTGAAAATCTAGATTTAGTTACACCAAAAGAAAATAGCAGACACGGAGATGGTTCCGATGGTTCCAATTTTAGAGACCCAAAACCAATTATCTCAACAAATTTAGAAACTGGAAAAGAAATAAAATTTAAATCAATAACAGCTGCTGCAAAATATCATAAAATTAATTATCGTGCGGTAAAATTTGTAGCTGATGGTAAAAACAAATCAGCAATATCAACATTAACCTTTGACAGATTTATTTTCAAATATGATGATTGATGATGTTTCTTAACTCAGTTTTTGTTAAGCAACTATGGGCAAAGATTAGAATATCATCTCGATCAAATTTTAGTGTTATAAATGCACTGTTGTCAAGTTTATTTGTTTCTGTTGCTGTTAGGAGAATTTTATCAGATTCGCCCTGTATTACAAAAACATTAACAGAATACGCACTATATCCCGACAGACATTTCGAAATGGTTCGGCTAGTTCTTTGTAATTTAATATATTAACTTTCTGATGATATTTTACATCAGGAGATTTAGTTTCGCTGGCCATTATTATTATAAATTAGATAAAAATATATTATAATATGAACTTAATGAAACGACTTGCTGATTTATATTCTGACGATACAATCGCAGGAGATTTCATCTATAGTAATACAATCGCCAACAATAAAATTATCGACAACAATTTTATACCAAAATATAACGTAATCTCAGATAAATCTGCTGGTTATAGTGAAGATGATATTTTGTACAACAACGAAGATGATGATGAAGTTGTTGACGTCGACGATTTTGTCATTAGTAAAAAAATTACAGTAGACCGACAACTGGATGATATAATGTTAAGTATCATATCGCTAAAAAAAATAATAAAATTTAATTTTACTATTACAGAACAACAAATATTTTGGCAACTTACATTACCTTTTCTTAATGTAAAAATAACTGGCCAGCAAAGAAATATAAAATATGATTTTATTTTTGTTAAAATATTTAACTTAATGCCAGTCAATAATACATGAAAATTACATTTAATTTCCTTATGTAAAACTGTCAAATGTAAATCTGTACTTATGAAGTACGAACAAATTTATAATAACATTATTTTATCAACGTCCACGAAATCGACTTACTTGGTATCCAGCTATTAAATTTATCGCTATATCCTCTCCATTTAACTAAACTTTTATTACCTTTTTTCCTAATAACTTTTTCAATAACAAATATATCTTGTTCGGTTTTCTAAGTTCCTGCTCGTAAAATCTGCCAGTTATAAGTTCACCTAATAAATCTTTTAGTGCATAAGTCACTGGTATTGTTAAAAGTACTTTATCAACAACAAATACTTCTTCGCTCCAGTTCGGAGTAAATCCTTTCTCAAATGTTTTTTTTTTTTTTTGTTTTTTTTTTGTCAGAGAAATTCTAACTTTAACACCAACTTTAAATTTATGTCTGCGGTACATATTTTCGTTTGCTAATATTGGATTTTTAATTGCATCGTTTGGCGACATTTTTATTTACCTGTGCTTTGTATTATTATATTCGTCAACAATTTTCTGTAGATTGTCAATATATTTATTTGTATTTTTAGGTATCAAATATTTGTGGATTTTTTCGTTTAGCGTGCGATTAAATCGCTCGACGACAACGCTTTTACCTTCATTTCCTGTAACATATGTTTTGATGTTATTTTGTTCTAAAAACTGCTCAAATATTTTATTAAAAAATTCTGCTCCGTGACCGGTCCAGATTCTATTTGGTTTTCTTTCTGTACTTGTTATTATTTGTTTTAACGCATCAGTTATCGACGTTCCTGTTTTATCTGAAACAGGTACACTAAAAGCATATTTGCTAAAAACATCTACAACATTATAAAGATATCTTTTATTATTGTTAAATTCAGCTAGATTTGACACATCAACTAAATCTATCGCCCAGATATCATCGACGGCATTTGCGACAACTTTACGTCGCGTAAACTTTTTTTAGGTTTGTGTAGCTCTGATGCCAGAGATTCCATCGCTGACAACTCTTTTTTACCAAGTCGAGACTCTCCGAGTCCTAATTTATATTTTGATCCAATAAAACCCTGTACCAGCTTTCGGTCATTTTGCCATTGCAGCTACTTGTGTGGCACTTAAAACAAAAGGTTCTTTTGCGATCGTATTTATTTATTTGTTTTTTGGTTAGCATTAATTTTGTTAAAGTACCTTCGGAAACACCTTCAGTGTTAGGTTTTATTTTTAATGATACCTGCCTCTGTTTTTGCAACAGCAGCTGCTAATTTTTCAACTTGACCATCAGTTAAATATATTTCTTTTACAATATATTTTGTCATTATATACAGATTACAGATTAAACTCCAAGTTTTTTCAAACTTGTACCGACATTTTACCTCCGACAGAGTCAATTGCTATAAATCTGTCGCTGATCACTAGCGCGTACACGTATAACTGTGCGGAACTGCTCCGAGTGTCCAAGTAATTTCAATATCAGCTGTAGAATCAACAGCTCTTTCGCTATGCTTACTAACGTCAAAATAAAATATTGGATAAAGTGTACGAAATTCTTCTGCTGATATCTGAGATCCGTCTCCAACATCTTGATACTTTTGTATTGCATCCATAAGGTACATGTAAGGTCTAGTAATATTTTTATTAGCATCATCTGCAAAATGCATTCTATCGCTCGTTCTGGATATTGCTTTGAATTTACTCTAGCGCATATTCGTCTAACATTGGCGTTATCAAATATTGCATTATTTTGTTGTTGGTTGCCACGTCGCGCCTGCTGCGGAAATACAACAAACAATTGCCTCGGCAGTTGTTCACTTGACGTTGTTGTGACTCGCCATGTGTAGTCGGTGGTATTTGGAACAGTTGTTTGATATATTTAATGTTGCTGAAAATAAATTCTGTTTGTGTGTTTTTGGAGCATATCATTTAGTTCTAATGCTTTTTGTGATTGACGGAGTTATTCGTGGCATCCACAGCGCAAGTTTGTTTACGATAAATTGTAAATCAGCTCCTCCAGCTCGAAATAAACAATCAGTTTGTTCTGCTCGATCTAAAATAAGTGTATGTTTAACTCCACGAAATACATTGTTGTAATCGCGACAAAAGCCAAATATTGTGCTCAACGACAGCATCATTGTAATTTGACGTGATTCTGCTGCAAGTGCCCTTCTCTTAGCATAACCATCATTATAACGTATATTTCTTCTGTTGTGAGCAACTATGCTATTAACATGATCTAACATTACAGTACCTTCCGCACCTGCATCTACTTGAACTACATCAAGATTAATACAAGCACCATTAAGTGAAACTCTTATAGCGTTTACATCAGCGGCTGCATCTGGTGCGGCTATACCTAATACTGATGCATTAGCGATAAGAAAATTTCTCACAATTACAGCATCTGCAGAAGCAGCAGCACCACGAACTAAGTAAGGTGTTACTCCTGATAAAAATTCAGTTGACCTGCTGCATCAATTCCAGTATCTTTAAACCACATCATATTAGTTGCAGTTGATCTGGAGTAATCATCAGAAAACACAATAGTATTTAAGATTGTGCTCGCAACTTGTAGATGACTTGAAATATCCTCAACAGTTTGATTGGCAAGCTGATATCTAGCACTTTTAAATAAGCTCCAGCCATTATTTATAAGAGCTACTTCTGTTCCAGCTGCAATTGCGACAGGTGGATTAATTACTGTCGAAATCTGGCCACGAACTTCCAATATTGCTTTGTGATGTAAAAGAAATACATCTTCGTCTCGAGTATTAAATGTTCTGATGCCAGCCTTATTTGGTTCATTAGAATTTTCGTCGAGATACTCAACATACTCAAATTCTGTTACTGTGTCGTCGGTGTCATAAGTTTCTGCTAAATCGAGATAATTTTTAACAGACATTTTTTTTATTAAATTTATATAAAATTTTATTATTTCGATGTTGTTGCCTTAGATATTAATTTTTGAATAATCTGCTCTCCTTTAGGCGATAAAAGTTTTTTGTTGCTGTTATCATTGCACGTTGAGTTTCTTTTGTTGGGGCGATTTCTGATATAATTTGTTTGATTGTTGGTGCACCTTTTATTTTATCAGTTATTTTTTGTCCCACCGCAGTTCCAGCGGCAGATGCAACTCCAGTTGCAAAAGCTTTTGGCGCGTCAAGTGCAATTGGCGCAACTTTATGAGCTATTCCTGGGACATTTTCAATAATTTTAGTAAATATATTTCCAAAAAATCCTCCAACTATTTTTTCTTCTGTAAATTATTTTTTCACTGTTTCATTATATCTGAGGTTGTTTAATTTTATTGCGCTCGTAACAACCTCGTTATTCAAATCCAGTTGTCGTCCAGATTGATCTGTCAATTGCATACTTATTTCTGTTATTTGATTTTCAACGTTTAGCGGATAATAAATAACTTGACGTGGACTAATTTGCATGAGAGATCCTGGTGGAACGTCTGAAGAAAAACTATATATTGTTTGTCCTTTACTATCCTGGGCTGAGTAAGATCCATATGTAATAGAGCAATTTATTAATATTGTGTTTACGTCAGTTATATTTACTGGCAGTTCACCGTCAAGTGTAATAGCTTGTTCAAAAGCAATATAATTTTTACGAGAAAATCCTATCAGTTGTGCGATACTTGTTGGCGATGTAAAATTGACTAAGATATTTTTTAATGTTATTCTGGCGCGTTACGTATTATAAGTTGGTGTCAGCTCAAAATTGTCAGCTACACTACTATTTTTGGTTATTATCTCTTTTATTGTTTTATTTAGATCAGTGACATCATAATCTCCTTTTGGAATTTTAAATGTTTTCGGGGCTCTTGGAGCTGGACTGATAGATTCAAATGTAAATTCATCATTTACTCCAGTTTTTACGTTAGCCATAGAATGCCAACACGTACAGGAAATTAGTCCTATCTCATACTGCTTTTCAGGATCTAGTTGTATTGGCGGAAGATAATTTACTGAAAAATTTGCGCTATCTTTAGCAGCTGTGCTAAAGTCTAGTAATAATGTTGTTGACATTGCTATTTATTATATTTTTTATAAAATTAAGTCGTCGCGATTAAGTCGCGGTGTAAAATTTCGTACTCGTCAGATGTTAATAAATTTTCCGATCTTAAATGATCAAGTATATCAATAATTTCATTGTCAATTTCAGCTCCAACATTTCCAGCTTTCTTTGACGATATCAGCAGCATTAATCTGCCTATCATTTCAGTAACTGATGCAAATATTATAACTCCTGTTCCTATTGTTTTTTTTTTAATTTTTCTCATAAGACTCAAACAAACTTTTAAAATCCAATCCTCTACTACTTGGTTTTCCAAATCTAAAATTCATTGCACTATCTCTAAAAACCTCAGCAATAATACCATTTCTAGCTCGTTTAAAATGTGTTAAAATATCTTTTGTTGTTGCAGCTGTATTAATTTCATTGTAAGCTTTGTTGCCTTTTCTTTCAATACTAAATAATTTTTTAACAAGATTATCGTATTTATCTTTTCCCAATTATTAATATTATCAACATCTGAAATAATTTTTCTTTCATAAAATCAAGATATTCTGATGCCACTATTTCTTTTTCTACTGCTTTCTTTTTCTTCCGATACTTTTTAATTTCTTCTTCAATTAATCTTTATGGATCTTCTTCAGCTTGCATTCTTTCAGCTTCCATTCTTTCAGCTTGCATTATCTCAGCTACTTCTTCTCTACGTTTTTTATCTTCTATTTTAAATTTCCTATGAAAATTCCACTCCCTACCAAAACCTTTTGTTCTGTTACCAATAGCTGTTCTGTAAAAGACTGTTGCAATAATACCCTTTCTAATTCTATCAAAAAGTTGTAACATATTTTCGTTTTCCATATCTTCATTTAATTCAGCATTAAACTTATGACGATCTGACATCATTTTACCTAAATCATCAAGAAGTTTATCATACTTATCTTTTGTCCAAGTTTTAAATAATGAATATTTTTTATATTATTTTCTTTTAAAAAATTATGATATTCATCATCTGATATTTCATCAATTGCTTTTTTTTTCTATAAAATTGTCTTCTCTTGTCAACATTTAATAACTTTGTTTTTGCTAATGTACCAATTTCTGTATGCTCTTTTTTAATATCTCCTACTTTTTCTGATAATTTTCCTAGAAAATTTCTTATTTCATATGCAGTTAATTCTGATAATCGTCTCTCAGATTCGAGTGGATTATTTAATAGCCGATTAAGTTCAGTTCGTCTACGAGCAGGATCAGGAATATATTCCACGAGCGTCTCAGCTAATCTTTTTCTTTCTTCATCAGATCTTCCAATAACTTTTGCAGCAGATGCTTCTTGCTGTTCTTTAACTAATCCGAGTAAACCTTTTTCTTGCAGTTTTTTAAGTTCTTCTGATAGTGGTTTAGCTTCAGATTGTTTTCCAAGTAAATGCTCAATAACTGGTTTAAGAGTTGTAGCTGCAATTTCTGCGGCAACTATCTGTCCACTGTCTGTGCTTGCTGTACTTTTTGCTTAAATTCTGCTTGAGACTGTGCAAGTTTTTTTCAAATCTTCTATATGTTTGTTGTACTTTGCTCGTTTATCCATAATTATATCAAAGATGTTTGATAAAACTTACTGCAAGTATCTGTCAATACAACAACGAAACATTTTATCTGGATCACGTGTAAGTTTATCGAATAAGAAAAAGTTATATTTGTCTTTAGTTGCCTGATGATATAATTCAATAAATTTTTCTTTTGTTACGTCGCCACATTGTTCGTTTGCAACATTTCTAACGTCAACGTTGTCCAGTCCTGGAAATAATATAAAACAATCAGTATTTCGTCTAATAAATCTGTCAACATTATTAAAACCTTAGGCGAGATAATTAGAATTACATTTCTTCTTACGTGACAGTGACAAATATGATCTTATTTTATTCATTTCTTCATCACTTAGCGGAATATCATCAAAAACAACTATCTTATGCTCGGACGAATCAAATTGATTAACTGGAACAAGTTCTTCTGGTTGTTTGATAATAAAAAAATCCTCGCCAGCCTCAAGATCATTACGAAGTTTGTTATTATATTCGCTAAGTAGCTCGTACTTATCTTTTTAAAGGTTAATTGTGTAAATATAAACTCGATCGTAGTTAAAATTATTGCTCAGCAGTACATTCTAAAGCAAATTTGTTCTTCCTGATCCAGTTCTTCCAACAATAAGATAATGACAATCTTTAAGTTCATTGTCATGTTTATGTTTCACCAACCGCTCTGTATCAAAGTTTAATATCGACGATTTTGCCATCGTTGTTATACAATTTTATGTTATATAATTTACATATAAAACAAATTGTTAGACAATAAATAAATAATGAGCTATTATACAAAATTTGGAACATCATTAGGAGATTCGTCGGCTATAAGTACAATAACAAACGGCAATACTGAGTTATCGGACTACCTGAAAAAAAACTGGCGATAAAATGACAGGAAACCTGTCTATGTCAAATCAACGAGTACTAGATTTAGAAACAAATTATCCGCCAATAAATGTTGTTAATACACAAGCTGTTAGTTATGCACAACTTATATTCGTCGACAATAATAAACTATCACTGACAGGAGGAACTTTAAGCAGTAACTTAGATATGTCAGGAAAAGAAAACAAAATTTAGAGACCGGGTATCCGCCGGCAAGCTTAAATCAAACTCAAGCGGTAAGTTACTTGCAGTTGAAATATGTGGATAATACAAACTTGATAAAACAGGTGGGACATTTACAGGTATTATTAACATGTCAAGTAAAAAAATTATTGGGTTAGAAACTGTATATCCGCCAGCAACTGTTGATAACACACAAGCTGTAAGTTATGCGCAACTAAAATCTGTTGACGATAATAAACTTAACAAAGCCGGTGAGACAATGACAAGTATCCTGTCTATGTTAAATTCAAAAATAACTGGATTACCGACAACCTCGCCACCAGCTAATGAAACGAATGCTATTAGTTATGCTCAGTTAAAAGAAGAACTTACCCCATATCTTAAGAGATCCGGTGGACCAGTGACAGGCAACATAAACATGAGAAATTATAAAATAACTACGACATATGTTCCAGTTAACCCTAATGATCTGACAAATAAAGTATATGTTGACAGTCTGTCTAGTGGTGTAAAATGAACCAAAAACAATGTTGGGTATATTCCAACACTTTTTAAGGCAACTGACAATCGAGTTGGGTTTGAGGTAAGCGCATCAGCATATTATCCTGAAAATTATCCTTATTACGCTTTCTCTGATAGACACGAATGGACGACCAACTGAGAAGTTGAAAATTTTTGGATTAAAATTAAATGTCCTACTGCAGTTGCTATTTGGCCGATTAAACTCTAGTGTTGGTCGAATTTATAATTGGCGATTGGAAGAATCAAATGATGATATCGACTGGACAACATTATGTAGTACAACAGACACTTATATTTCAACAACACAATATTTTACGATTCCGACAGAAAATACTGTCAACAAGTGCTTATATTTCCGAATTTATGTTATCGCTTCTGAACGTCCGTTTCCAGGACTGACATCATTTCAAATATATACACTCGATGATCAAATTTAATCTAGTGCTATAAAATAATGTCAGAACCACAAATTATAACCGTTACGAGAGAATTTTATGATAATATTTTTAACCCTAAAATAGATGTTGGGGACCAATCACTATCAGCACGTATAATAAATACCAAGAAAATTTTTACAATTACAATGATAAATTCTCCATTGTCAGATGAAGAAAAAAATTTATTCTTGTTATGTATATGAGAGGACCACTACTGTTGAAAGCAATAGAAAACTTTGATATTTAAGAAGTTACTGTCATCCTGATGATTGTCTAGAAGAACAAAAACAAATTGAAATTGTGTTTAAAAAAAAATATTGATCGAGCTTGACTTTAAAAATATAGATTTGGTAATAAAATCGGACTTAATAAAAGCACGAGCACATGGTGAAAAAGCGGGGGAAGAAAGTCGAATAAACGAAAATCATAATCGTCTTGACAAGCTAGCGGAATCTAAGATAATAGGAGTAAAAGGAAACAAAGTTATATAATAGTTTTTAAAACGAGGTATTTTAAAATATCTCGGTATGTACTACCACGACAAGGAAACTCTATTTAAAATTGTTACTATAACACCAGATGCTGAGTTAATTGTTAAAGCGTACTCGAACGCAATTCTACCAATGATTCGTAAAAAACCAGAATTTGATCCAATTATTGTTAATGAATCTATAGCGATAATCATTGATTTTGACAATGAAAGTAGTTATCTCAGCGATGATGAGCAAAAGAAGAAGTCCTACAAGCACAGTTGGGAAAAAAAATGATTCTTATTACGACATAAGTTATGAGGACGACATTCCACTTCCATCACTCCAACGCTCTAGACAATTGTCATTACGAAATTATTACAATGAAGTTGAGAAAATGTTCACAAGACCATCATATGCAAATTTATTGGTTAAAGTAGCTGATGCTGTTAGTTTTATCCAACTTAACATATACATACTCCAAAAATTAATGCTATCAAATTTCGTGGTAGCATATGCAATTATCAGACAACATCTTGTTCTAAAATCTTTCACGTTAGATCAGATAAGCTTGGTATTAGGATATATTGATGAAACAGAAAAAGATTACAGTAATTTGGTGAATGAAACAGATTTGTACGGACGTGAAGTAGGAGATATTTTTGATTCATTTACTTGGTTAAAGAAAAATGATGTACTAACAGATAAACGATATAACGATACTTCGTCAGATGTTTATGACAAGTACAGAGATTTTATAGCTGATCCTAACAATAATAAGTTCCGTGAGTTTCTTGATTCGATTGTTGGTGCTAGAGTTTTTAATATTATATAAAACTGTAAGTAAATATTGTATAATGAAAAACAAATCACCGATTTCAATCATATTTCAGAAGACATTCCAAAACAAGACGTTGACGCTCTAATGCAATATTACAGATATTATCATAAAAACCTTTGGTGTGTACAACAAGGTTATAAGTATTACAGTAGAATACTTCGAATAATATCATATTTGCCACTGCTGATAACCAGCTCTGGCATAATTTCAAGTGGGGCATCATTAAATCCGTTTCTGTTAATAATATCTGGTGTCGGTGTATCTCTTTCAACAGCATGTAAGAAAATTGTGCCCAGACTTGAGACTAAAAAAGATGCTTGTAAGATAGCAATTATCACTTATAAAAAAATTACTTGATCAAATACGATCTTATTTGCGAGGTGTAAAATATGATGTGGACGATTTAATATGCGAGTTTCGTATTATTGACAGTATGTTAACAGATATTCTACCAATAAGAGTCAGCAGGTATGATAAAGATTATCATAAAATATGGTTACAACAGTAGCAGATGTTTAGAAATATCATTGTCAAATAAAGCATCAACCATGTTGTCAATAAATGTCATTGGATCATCTGTCAAACATACTATTATCTCATCATTTTCAGTTGCGAATAAACATACTGATCCATACTTGCTCGATAAATGATAACCAACTTTTTTATTATAGTCGCTTATTATTTTAGGTTTTATACCAGTATATTTTGAAGCTGATTTGATTGAATTAAATCTTTTAAAAAATCTGTTTGTTAGATCAAATGCGACATTTCTTATTAATGGCGGATAATAAGACATTTTATATTAATATTTTATTGTTTAAATAGAAACAAATCTAAGGTTCGGGAACCTCTTTCCACCTCTCCAAATTTGGGCGTGGGGGTTTCTGGTCTATGAACCTTTTTTGGTTTAGGAACCTCATCTTCTCTAGCTACTAAGATCCACCAAAATATTAACTCATATTGACCCATATCACTAACAAACAACCTATGTAAAAGCATGGAGATTATGATTAACAACATATTAAAACACCATTTGGTATGAAATAACCAGCAGCAGGGAAGGTCAACAGACTCAAATTGGGGTACCCTGGAATTCCAAAAAATAAGGCTTCCTGCGGAAAACTGCGAAATATATAAAATTACGCTAATAATCTCCAACCAACCCCTCTTGCGCTTTGATCATTTTCCTGATTTTACTAGCGAATGTTTGTTGCTGACGTTTGGAATTTATTTCCCAATTTTTTTAAATTTATTTTTTGCAATTTTCGTAGCTTATCATTTACTCGTCGGGTACTTATCGAGAGAATTAATCACCCTCCCTGCTGCTGTGTTTTTCAATCAAAATTTTTATCGAGACTACACGATGTCTCGAACGAGGATCATGTAAATTTATCGTGATAAATCCGTGTGGTGTAGCTTGTGCTTTTGAAAAGAAGTTTTTTAACTTAATCATATCCATATCTCCTGAACACCAAGTCTGATGAATGTTTCGCAGAGTATGTGTATCGACTCCATTAAACACAACCAGAAGATTGCAGTTATCTCTGATCACTTTAGTTATTTGTGTATATCGCTGAGTAACATATATAATATCTGTATTTTTGTGTCTGCCTCGGGAAAATATCCGAGCTGGACTTGATTGTTTGTCCAGCATCACATCATCATACACTACGAGATTATTAATACGTCCATCGAGATCATCCACAGATGGAGATATCCACTGACCTTATGTCCGTGGATAAAAGATCTCGTGAATGGGTTGCAAGACTAAAAAGTGTAATAGTTGCGTTAAATAATGAAATTACTCGTGCAACTTCTATGAAACCCATCAGCACGATCACAAAAATAATATACCAATACAACGACGTGACTCTTCCTCAAAACAACCAGTATTAAGTAATGTGACTGTAAGATATTATATGAACCCGGGGAACTTGATGGTGGTAAAAAAAAAAGAGCAACTGGTCCTATTTGGAGTGTAACCACACATAAAATTTCCAGCGTGGCAAGATCCACGTGTAGACCTGCAATCTACAGACTGGATTCAACTGCTCCTCAGCGTGGATTTGTACGCGAACAGTTACAAGTAATTCCAGAAGATACACAATTACCACCGCCTTCACTTCTGTAAAAGCAGAACACTAGAACCTCTACGTCGATTACACACAAGACAGGTCAATATCACATTTTCACATTTGTGACCGAGATTACTATTAATTCTATCCACGGTGAATTGTTTTGGATTATTATTAGAATACTGCCACATCATTATTGTATTACAGCTTGTACAATGATTATTCTGTTTATGCTTCAGTGTCATGATAAAATCAACATCGAGATAAAAATCACGTTTATTTTTGTCAGATTGATGATAACCAACTAATTTTTTCTTGACAACATCTTTAATGTTTATAGCAGTTATTTCCTCGTTCATTTCGTGATCCATAACAACTCGATTTAGCTGATTCATTTCTCTGACTCTCGAAACCGCCAAATAAACTAAATTTGACCATTCGATCCGATCATCGACGATCCAGATCTTAGTACCAGAAATAGTTAATCCCTGTGACGAGTGAATCGTCATGGCGTACCCTAACGTCCACGGAGATCTATCCATGCGTTCTCAATACGCTAACATCAACAACAACAATATCGTTAAGAACGAGTTTTTGTTTTTCATTGGTTCCTGGAATATCGACTTTGACATTTTGTTTTCGAGTATCTGTTGGACGATAACATAAATCCGAAAATCTTTCCTTGTGTAACAGAAATAATTTCTCCTGAAGTGTATCACGAACTATATTTCTACTTGCTACTATCAAATCAGTGGGTTTGCATAAATTCTAAAAATCATTCATCAGAGTTTCTGAAATTATTTCACGCATTGTCTTACACTGAATTCTATCTGGCTGCAGTCTGATCACTCTTAAAATTCTTTGAGCGCTTCATCAATAGCTCAATAATCATCAATTATCTCCTGATAATAATCTACGAACTTTTTCAGCCATTCGTGTGGAGATGATACAGTAAAAGGTGGAGGTTGACCATGATCACCACACATGATAATCGCAGCATTTCTCGTTAACAACCATCCCAAGAATATTTTTAATACCTCCAACGATACCGTACAGATTTCATCCCAAATAATAATATTAGGAATATGTCTCTCACCCATTCGCTCAGGAGTCCACGTATCTCCTCTCCAACGACAGAAACTGTGATAAGCACACGAATTAACTCCACGCTCGTTCATTTCACGAGCTAATCTATGTGTTGGTGTCAAAACAATCATATCGATGGAGTTTGAATAACTCTTACGAAATAATTAAATCACACGTGTTGTTATACCTGATCCACCACATCCGTTAAGAAAACAGTCTTATGACGAGGTACGGGATCAAATACATTTGGAGCCGATGATAATTCTGATAAACCATTATTTTTATAAAATATCGCTTCTGGTTTATAATCAGCAGAAGCAGAATAATCCAAGATTTGTTCTTGTTTTATCCGCCAACCACCCCAATCAGCATGATCACCGATACCAAACTGTTTCAGTGATTTCAAATATTTTCTGCTGATATAAAATGAATCTGTTGCAACTGCGGTATCAGCAAATCGATTAATCATCGATAATAAATTTATCGAAACATAAGCAAGCATCGAAGATCTTAAATGAGTAATCTGCGGTGATTCACCTTCGATGTTACTTACAATCGTACCTAATTTAGTTCCATCAGACAAATAAGCATTTTCTCGATTCACAAATGTATTTTTCAATGTTGTATCGGCAATAATAAAATCCAATTCAGCATCATCGATGATTAATCTACAACAATGTCATTTGTGATCATATGATCAACCTTGAGTAAATTTACCGATTATTTTCCGTCTTAGATCTTTTGCGGTTTTATTTTCATAATCGGTCATTTCCGGATTTTCATCATCGGAGTATTTCTTCTCTGGCGGTAACCAAACTTGTTTTTGAAAATTATATGATATGATAGCTTCAGTCAGCGTCAGAGAAATCAAAATGCCCGAATCAAGCATAAATCTCAACAACACTATTGGAACCCAACATTTTTCCGAAAAATGTCTTCCAAACCAAACATAAACGATCGGATGTAGATTCGGTGCTAACTCAAATGACATATAATGTTAGCAAACCCTGTCATATCAATATCAGGTAAAGGTCCGTTTATCGAAACTCTAACCATTTCATGTGTTGGGTGACCAAATCGTTTGAAATACTCAGAACATTCTCCGAACCTAAGAAAACTACATGGATAAGCCTCTACCATGTCAGCCGATACAACATTTTTATGATCGTATTTTGTGTTCCATAAACCTCCATGACCTTACTCTGTACAACTACGCTGAATGTCCTCGAGAAATTCCCGTTGTGTTGGCATCCACGAGTTTTTCGTTTGAGCAGCATGTGCAGCAACCGATGGAACTGTAAAACAAATACCGAGTAAATGTTCAAGATCGTCATTCGAGTACTTCAACACGAGATTTTTCATTTCGTCGTGGAGATATTCTGTACGGTACATATTTCCGTTAGCTCGTACAAACTGGTCATAACAGGAATTTTCGGAACTCGAAAACAACCAAACAGAAACAAGATCAATCTTACTAATATTTCCGATAAAATCAAACATATTACCGCTGTAGAATTTAACAGTTCGATCTCGTTGAAATATCATCACGTCACTCGTCCACGCATGCGAATTATGATCAATAATCACTATTGGATCTCCTCGTGATTTATATTTCGATTCGTATAAAATTTCACCTGTTAGTGTTTTTACTGTTGTTGGAAATTTTAATTTTCTTGCTAACTCAGCAACATCTTTGATGGACGCTCTAGTATCTTTAACTGTTTCTGCCCAATCATTTATTTTTTTACGTCTTAGGTCCGGTAAACCATTTCCTCGTTTTGATTTTGTAAAATGTTCTGTAAATCGTTCAGCAACACAATTCAGTCTAGAAACTTTCATCGGAAGAAGTTTGTCAATGTCAGGTTTATCATTCAGTGTATATATCGCATAAACAACTGCAGTTACAGGATATGCCCGTTCATAATAAGGTCTATCAATTCCAGTCATTATTCCTGGTTTTGAATCGGTATTTATCGTTACAATACCTCCACTATGACCCTGACGAGACACACGAACAGGATCATGTTTATCACGGATAATCCATGCGTCGTCGTCTGTCGCCACGATAAACTTTATTTGAAAAATATATTTTCGTGCAGCGTCGAGATAATTAATAATTATCTCTGCTTGTTTATCATTCATTGTAGCATCGACAACGCCACCGGCGTCACGTATAATTCTGAATGTTGACCATACATGAGCTGCAACATCATCGCGAAATTCTTTATTGGCTTCACTGATACGATTGATCTAAGTTTTATTTGTTAAATCAACCAAAGCTCGCCTTGGTAATTGAGGGATTATTCTGTCGAGATCGAATCTGGCTTTAGGGGCTTAATGGCAGATAATTTCATAAAGTCGTCCATATTATAATTAAGCCAAATATATATTTATATTGAAGATTAATTATATATATATAATGATTGAAGCAAACAATAAATGCAAGTGGATCATGATCGGTTTTCACTTCCTTGTAACAGGGCTTGCGTAAATGAATTCTGTGGTTACACATGCAAAGTGTTCGGCGCAGAAATCTGGGACCGAAACCGTGCTTGAAATGTGATGTTGGGTCAGAGGAAAAACGCAGTTGGGTGTACAATGTGGTGGTAAAAAATACAGAGTGCTGAAACGATATTATGATAAAAAAAATAAGTCCGATGGCGTCGGTAATGAAACTCCTATAAAAAGCGCCGAAGACTATCTAGCCAGATGTTCACCTCAACAAGAAAATAACAATTTAGACAAATAATATTATTATATAAAATGAAGCAAAAAGAATTTGTAACACATCCCATCATCAAGAATTATGAAGCTTCTCGTGATTGTGTCATCAGGCACTGTCGACTAAAAAGACCAGTCTTATCTGTCATTAATACTGGGTATCTCATATTTAGTGTTATGGAAAAAGATATTTATCTCATAGATTAGTATATGAATGTTTTAATGGATTGATCAAAGACGGATTTGTGATCGATCACATCAATGGCAATAAAATTTATAATTCTTTATGTAACTTACGAGCTATTACACAGAGTCAAAATTGCAAGTTTGGTTGTACTGGTATGCACAAAATAGTTGGAAGGGGGGTTGTTAAATCCGTGAACGGGGAGACAGGCGAAGAAATAATATTTCAATCAATGAATGTAGCTGGAAAATATTTTGATATTTGCATGCTTTCAGTACAACGTGTCGCTGATAAAATATACAAATCGGCGTATTCAAAAAAATTAACCAAGAAATAACATTTTCATATGTTCCTTTAGTGTTAGATGACGAAAGGAGATAACTCCGTCAAGCAACGACTTCTCCGCTAGAGTAATTAAGCAGTTGCCCCGCTTGCAAATGCGTAATATTATATGACTGTGCCGCGATTGTTTTTTCTACTGTTTCTCACAACAAGACAAAATACAGGTAAGTTATTTTTAGCTTTTACCTGTAATTCAGGTAACACATAGTTGTATATATAGACCTACATGTATTTTTTAATCTCGCGAATGACATCTTGTGCAGAAAATGTATGTGTGATTATGAAATGCAGATATGTTATACAGTATATTTTATGAAGTGTGTTTGGAAAGTGAAATAAATCTACGCTACAGTTTTCAATAATTGTGATTTTATTCAGTATAACTGATCGCACATGTAGGTTGTCTGCTAGTACAGTACAGGTAACCTCAGTATAAATCACGCGCTTCTTGCGTGTGTACAAATCCAGGTTAAACAGGTATACAGACCTACATGTATTTTAACTCCCGAATGACATCAGGCAGAAATGTGTATATAATAAATATTATTATTCTGATTCTGATTCAGAAATATTTTTATTTAAACAAATATTTATTATGTAATGAATTAGGAGAATATTCATGCAATTATTTCTGAGATCAAAAAATTAATTGACGAGGATATAGAATTATCAAAACAATTGGACCCTGATAAAATCATAAATGATTTTGAAGCACTACAGGAACGGAAATATGATGGAAGATATACACTAGCAGCCGAGTATCGATTCATTAAGTTACTTTAACAGGCCTTAAGACAGTCTTTACTTTATGTCGATGATGAGGATATTCAAAAATTTGTTTCTCTTGCAAATTCGATCGAAAAAATTAGATTAGAGTTATCACGTGAATACGAAACAAAAAAGATGATGAGTTTACGTGTGCGACAGCTGAAGAAATTTATGTGCAATTTTAAACTCAGTGACAAAGTCGCTACTGACGAGGTCACTGAGCGTGAAAGCGCTGTCGCCAGTGACTGTGGTAGCAAATAGTTATATACTTAAATTTACCTGTGTATTTGTAAGAGCTCCGGTAGTCGTGAGGTTAAGGCGTTTGCGTATGGATCCACTAGTGGAAACTCTTCACATGTTTGAGTCTCAAAAAATGCTAAAGATATATTGTCTTGCATTCGGCGACAAATCAAAATAAATACTATTATCTGAATAAATATTATTATCAGAATCTGAATCAGAATCAAAATAAATATTATAATCTGTTTCTGCATGTTATAATCAGAATCAAAATAAATTGTATCAGAAATCATGAATCAGAATCAGAATAAAAAATAAAAATAAATATAATCGGAATCGGAATCGGAATAAATATTATAATCTGAATCTGTGTCAGAATAAATATTATAATCTGAATCAGAATATAATCTGAATCTGAATAAATATTATAATCATGAATCTGAATCAGAATAAAAAATTAAAATAAATATAATCTGAGTCTGAATAATAAATATTATAATCTGAATCAGAATCGGAATAAAATAAATATTATAATCTGAGTCTGTATGATTATCATATTTATTCAGATTAAGATTATATTCTGATTCATGATTCAGATTACAATATTTATTCTGATTCATGATTATAATATTTATTCTGATTCATGATTCAGATTATAATATTTATTCTGATTCATGACTATAATATTTATTCAGATTCAGATTCAGATTATAAATCTTATTCTGATTCATGATTATAATATTTATTCAGATTCAGATTATAATATTTATTCTGATTCATGATTATAATATTTATTCTGATTCAGATTCAGATTATAAATCTTATTCTGATTCATGATTATAATATTTATTCAGATTCAGATTATAATATTTATTCTGATTCCTGATTATAATATTAATTCTGATTCATGATTATAATATATATTCTGATTCATGATTCAGCTTATAATATTTATTCTGATTCATGATTATAATATTTATTCTGATTCATGATTCAGATTATAATATTTATTCTGATTCATGATTATATTCTGATTCAGATTCAGATTATAATTCTTATTCTGATTCATGATTATAATATTTATTCAGATTCAGATTATAATATTTATTCTGATTCATGATTATAATATTTATTCAGATTCAGATTATAATATTTATTCTGATTCATGATTATAATATTAATTCTGGTTCATGATTATAATATTTATTCTGATTCATGATTATAATATTTATTCTGATCCATGATTATAATATTTATTCAGATTCAGATTATATATTTATTCTGATTCATGATTATAATATTTATTCTGATTCATGATTATAATATTTATTCAGATTCAGATTATAATATTTATTCTGATTCATGATTATAATATTAATTCTGGTTCATGATTATAATATTTATTCTGATTCATGATTATAATATTTATTCTGATCCATGATTATAATATTTATTCAGATTCAGATTATATATTTATTCTGATTCATGATTATAATATTTATTCCGATTCATGATTATAATATTTATTCAGATTCAGATTATAATATTTATTCTGATTCATGATTATAATATTTATAATATTTATTCTGATTTATGATTATAATATTTATTCAGATTCAGATTATAATATTTATTCTGATTCATGATTATAATATTAATTCTGATTCATGATTATAATATTTATTCAGATTCAGATTATAATATTTATTCTAATTCATGATTATAATATTTATTCTGATTCTTGATAATAATATTTATTCAGATTTAGATTATATTCTGATTCAGATTCAGTATAATATTTTATAATATTTATTCTAATTCATGATTATAATATTTATTCAGATTCATGATTATATTCTGATTCAGATTCAGATTGTAATATTTATTCTGATTCATGATTATAATATTTATTCAGATTCAGATAATATTTATTTTTTTATTTTATTTTTTATTCTGATTCAGATTCAGATTATAATATTTATTCCGATCATTCAGATTCAGATTCTGATTCAAATTCAGATTCAGATTCTAATTCAGATTCAGATTCAAATTCAGATTCAGGTTCGGATTTTTTTTTTTCCATTAATTCAGAATTTTTTTAGCACATCGATGACGTCATCGATAATCTTTTTACGAATTTTGTTTAGACAATAATAACACACCATCAATTGTTGTGCGAGGGTTAGTTTTTAATCTCTGCAATTATTCCCGATGATTTCATCATTGATTATATTTATTCGTGTAATTTAATTCGATGACACAATCTTTGCGAAGAGATCAGTCAGGATCTCACATACAAACTTATTGCCAGAACTTCCTGACGTAGGTCAAGTAAGTGTCCGGCCTGGTCAGTAAGTCTAAAATGTATCCGTGACAACAGCGGATTATGACATCGCAGATAAACTGGATTATCTGGCACTGACACAATTAAAAACCCAGGAGGTACTTCGGGGGTAAATGAATATAAGATATATCCCTGTTGTACTTGTCTGGATTTTTCAGTATCTACTTGATAACTTCCATCAATAGCATCACACACCAAATTAACTGCGATCGTTGATGTGATATTTACAACGCCCGGTGATACATGGCGACCTCCACCGTATGGATCATTGTTATGTCGGAGAATAATCGCTGGTGGAGATATTTTTCTCCACGCGTCGATAAGTTTTGGAAAATTTTCATCGATGATGTTGCTGACTGATTTTTTCAGTTCAGAATTGTCAAGTTCTGGTATTGTAAATGTTAGTAATTGTTTTTCTGTTATCGCGTATTGTCTGAGAAACAAATGTTTAACATTTACTATCAGTGGTGGGTAAACAACGATAGGAAATCCAATTTCAGGAAGTCCTTCACCGGACGACGAGATAAAAATTCGTGTTACACCACCCTATCGATGCATCGATATTCTGGAAAATTTAAAAATATTCTTTTGTTTGTGGTAAAATGTGTTTTGGTTGGCTTTGGAGGTCCCTCATAAATCGGTGGAATTTCTGGCCATCCTAAAACGGTTCTGATCGATGACTGATATATATCAACTGAGTAATCCGGCATTGATATTTCTATCGCGGCTGATAATGTTAGTTCGTGAACCGTAATAGTGATTTTAGATTCTCGTCCTGTTATAGATTTAATCCTGCATTGAAATGCATCGTTGATCTGTTCTATTTGATAACTACCAGTAGGAATACCTACAACTTGCCAGTCTGGTGTTCCATCAGATTTATTTTTATAAGAAAAAAACTAATGAGTTATTTGCGGGTAACCCACCGAATGATTTTGATCTTATATTTGGCCAACTGTGATATATTCGGAATTGTGCTAATGCGATTTCGTTCGCGTGAATTGCCGTTGGAAAGATAATATCGAATTCAAGATTAGTTGAACTCGTTGATATCATTGTAGTTGTTGGTGGTTTCGTATTAGCGACGATTTGTTGAAGGAGTTCTTGCTGCGTTGTCATTATTATTATTTACTTGATTTTAAATCAGGAAATAAATTGACTTTGTCGGTGTCACAGTAAACCTTAATCATTTCTGCGAATTCTTGATCTGATATTGCTCCGTCACTGAGTCTGGATGATATCAGCGATGATAATTTGGCGTGTGCGTGTGTTGCCGCCGATAGCAATATTTGATATTCATGTAATTTATCAGCGGAACTCGTAAATATCTTTTGTGCAATTATATTAAGAATACCAGCAATACCGGTTATAACTGCAACACCAATTCCTATTATTGGCACTATTATATATGTGGCTGATAACGATCCGATTATAGTTACTGTTCCAGCGACTACGGCAGATGCAGAATAAACAATTATATCAGTAACAACGATACGTCTACGATATTTTTAATTTTTATTGTATACTCGTCAATGATGTTTTTCAGTTGGGTCTGTAACAAACACGGTTGATCGTATCTGTATTTGTTTACAATGTTCAGATCGGACGTCAGTGAAATCATATATTCGATACTAAGTAATCAATTGAGGTGTTTCGGCGACAAATTTCAGACACCACCAGGAAGACGCTGCGGTTATTTTTTATCAGCTGGTTCCAGTATAAATATTTCTTCGGCATCTTTATTTAATACAATAGACATTGTTCCAGAAAAATTATCAGTCGAATGACGCCATGAAAATGTGGTAAATATCCTGAATTTTGCAGCGCTGAACACAGACAACCTATACACACCAGTGACGTCCGCTGTATGTTTGATAGTGTTATTTTGCTGTGACCATGTTGATGATCCTGATGATACTGTGTATCCGATATTGTTAATCTGCTTGTGAGGAATTTTAATCAGATTAGTTTTTTGAACGATATTATGAATTCCACTAATAACATTTCCTAGTTTTGTGTTAATTTTAGAGAGTTTTGTGTCGACAACCATTGGACTTTCAAAGAAATCATCTGCGATTTTATTAAGTTTTTGAAAATTTCTACGAGTATTTATAAACATATTTACGTGAACGTCATACTTGGCCCGTAGTGCATTTAATTTGTCATCGATTGTAGTATCTTTATCCTCCACACATTTCTTTGTTGCGGCATCTTCGTCGGCTGTTGGGTCTCTTAAAATAACGATTTTGTTTCTGATTTCTTCTCTGATTTCATCTCTGATAATTATAAAATGATATATTTGAGTCTCTGATTCTACCGCCGTCAATAAATACTGGAATATTATCCGTGGTGGCTCCGAGAACTCTACGAATTATATCGACCCATTTAATGTTACTCGTTTTTAGAACGCCGTATTTATCCTGAAAACGACAACTTCATCTCTGCCAACGCCTGATAAATCAATAATCTCGGCGAGTTCATCTTCTGTGGCGAATTTCGACAAATTGATATCTTCTTTCTTCTTGTCTTTGATAGAGGATCTTCCATAAATATCAACCATTATGCGATTAGTGATTATTTAAAACAGAATTAGTGTACAAATTTACAGCTTTATGAGGTGCATCGGAAGATCTTGAAATAGCATCGAGTACAGCGAGTGATTCACGGCCGCATATTGGCGGATCGGTTATTTTTTGTGTTGGTAATGTTGAATGCCACATCGGCGGAATGTTATGCATTCCAGCGTTGACATATTACAAAATTCCTTCCGTGGTGCCAACCCAAACGAATCAAAATAAATAATTCCACGTGGATCAATCGCGTATGCAACCCAATGAGTACCTGGACCAGAACTTCTATCGAGATTGATAATACCGGTCTCAACACGATTTGGTTGTTTTGGTAACTGATCACGCATAACAACACCTCTGAAATATTTTATATTTAATCGTGCAGCAGCATGAAGTAAATCAAAATTGGACATGGGAAGTATCAACGAAATGTCCCTGGTAGTCTTAGACCTTTCCCTTTTTGTTTGGAAGTTTTTATTCCTTTTCCTGTTGCTTTCTTTAATGCCATTCTAGCAGCAGTTCCAACAGCGCCTAACGCAGCAACTTTTGCAAGAGCTGGAGCTTCAGCGGCTATCAACGCTGGTATAGCTGCGGGAAGTGGAAATATACCACCCGTCTTGGCAATATCACTAATAGCACCAGCAGACAGATCAAGTCGTACGCTGGTCTTTGATCGTTTGGCGTCATTGAAATGCCTGAGTTGGCGTTCAGTCAGTGATAGTTTATTTGGACCACCTGAGATCTGTCTTCGTTTTAGTTATATTTTGTTCCAGAATATTTTTTTTTTGAAGCCGTTTGTAGCTTTTTAATCTGACCAGGAGTTAGAGTAACATTAACGTGATGATATGACATTATAATATCATGAGCTACTTAATTACATGTTTTCTACTGGAGCATCAATGACTCATCCGTCCACCAAAACCTTCAAGCAACATTGTTTTATCGCTGAGTTTAACAGCGATTACTCTGTAATTAGCAACATCTATTCCTCTTGTTACACGAGCTCGAAAGTGTATCTCAACTACTGATTGTCTGAACAAATCCAAGTGTTCCAATGAGAAATAATAGATCGGATACAGTGTTGTAAAATCCCACTCAGATATTTGTAAACCAGTATCAATATTTTGATCACGTCCCATAAATGTCATCAAACGATGATATGCACGTGCAGCATGATTGTCATCAAAATCCAGTAATATATCCTCAGCTGGTTCTTGATGTCCATTTATTCTCAGCGAAACTTCAGTAACACCAAGTCTGTCAAATATCATTGTGCTTCGTGTTTGTGAGTTTATTCGTGCAGCATCTTGGAAAGCAATAAATATATGTCGCGGTGCAGAGACACCTTGCTGTGATGCTATCTGCCATGTGAATAAACCATTAATATTACTTTGAACACTATCTGTGGTCATCGTCAACCATGATAATGTCGATTTACCACCTGAGTCCATAAAAGAGAGTAGCCGTTGTTCTTTGGTTAGTGATGGAGTCATTGTTGGCATCCACAAAGAAAGCTTTGTCAGTATTACTTTCCATGACGTGCCGCGGTTTCAGCTGGATCAACTCCTTCAGCGTGCCATATTGCATCATCGTCGGTAGGTTTTCTCACAAGGACGATTGTATGTTTTGCTCCGAAAATGACCTTTCTAACATTTCTACAAAATCCAAAGATATGTGACAGTGGAATTGCACATGAAAATCTTTCATCGTTGCCCAGCATTGATCGACGTGATGCAAATCCCAAGTTGAAATTTTCATTCATTGATACAACTGTGTCCCCAGCTGCATTTAGTGTTACGTTTCTGTTTTCTGGACGATCAGTTGTATCCTTTGCAAACATCATTGATGGACCAGCTGATCTCAAATAATCATCGCTTTATCTTGCAAGGCCAAGTATCGTCGTGGCGACGTCGATGTCGTTATGACAAACCTCAATTTCCCGACCATCAATCATGTATGCGGCACTTTTAAATAACGCCATGATACCATTATTAACAACACCAACTCGATCACCAATTCTGTAATCGGTATTATCTAATTTCAAACTTCTACCTTCAATCTCAATAAATGCCTCAGCGGGCAGGAAATATCTGCTTGTATCCTGAACTTGTAATTCGATTCTTCCGCGTTCGTCAGGTACACGTGCATCATAAGAATAATACTGATAATCACGTACCCATTCATCTTTAAGAACTAGTGCGTCCATGTCGAATGTGGGATCAGATATAAGTTTGAACATCTTTATTATATTTGTTATCGTCTAACACGAAGACCACTTCCTGCTATCAGCCTGGCAGCTATATTTTTTTCGCTTTGCTTTCCTAATAGGGGTACACCAGCCAAATCCGCCAGTTTTTGATTCGCAGCTTGATTTATTATTTTACTAACATTTGTAGGCATAACTTCTGTACTGGGTAATTTTACTGGCTGAGGTTTTACTGGTTGAGGTCTTCGTCGTATTAATCGTGCTAGTCCATCCTTGATTGCCGAAAATGCTTTACCGGCAATATCACCAACAGCACCAATACCTTATCACGAACAACATCAATAGCTTTCATCCCCAGTTGTTTTGCAAATGGTATTGCTTTTGGTGCTATCCTTCTAAATAGACCCTGAACAACATCACCAAGTCCATCCCCGTAGTACGCTTTATATGTAGGTAATCGCGAATTTATCACCCTGACCATGATCGGTCCACGGTGAGCATTATGTATGATCATCTTATTTTCTTGTCACTGATCTAATTGTGTACTCTTAATCACTGTGGTAATCATCGGCGATTTCATCAATGAGGGATCGATAAACATTAATATCCATGATACCACCTGTAAATAATCTCTGACAAATATCAGCTGCTTCATTAATGATTTCTGGGGAATTATTACCAGCTCGTTTTCCGCCAGTCAGAATTTCTAATCGTTTAACATCGGCAAGGGTGTTATTGGGACATGACGTAATAAGACCACTTCCCCTGGTACCTGTACCAATACCACCTCCAGTGGCGCCGGATTCAGAATTTGAATTCCGCCATTCTTTTTTCTTACCTATTGTTTGGAGTGGTTGTCGTTGTTGTTGTTGTAACTTTTTGAGATAATTGTTTATTCCATCATAAAATGCAATATATCTTGGATCATTATCTCGGGGTTGATCAACTCCGTAGTGCATGCGAAACAACCATTTGTACCAGGTTTCACGACTTACATTATCATCGGCGTACTCGGGTTTTAGACATTTTTCTCTCTGATCAAAACTGTGCACGGCAAGCGCAGGTAATCTTACCGTTTCAATATTTTTTTTATGAATGAAATATCTCTTTCGGTATCATTCACTTCAGCCCTGGCTCTTACTTGTTTTGGTTTTAGTTCTGGTTTTGGTGTATGATCTGTTTGGTCAATACCTTCAAGTATTTCTCGATTTGGCTGAGCAGCAGCTATTTCACCTGGCAGTTCTCTTATAATCTTTTTTGTTTTTTTAATTCTCTCTGCTATTTTTCCAGTTGCTTTAGCGGTTTACTCTATTGTGGGAAGAAGACCTTTGGTAGCCTCTGTAACCGGTTTAAATAACTGCTCTGTTTCTTCGGCATATTCTTCCTGTGTTTGTTGACGTTCTTGTAATTTTTGATTGAGATATATTTTTTAATTGACTCCAATCGCTGTCAAGCTGATCTAGCTGTATGAAATTCCATTATTGGTATAATAATGATTTAATTAAGTCAAACCCACTCAGCAGCATGGAGGGTGATTAATTCTCTCGATGAGTACCCGACGAGTAAATGATAAGCTACGAAAATTGAAAAACAAAATTGGGAAATAAATTCCAAACGTCAGCAACAAGGATTCGCTAGTAAAATTAGGAAAATTATCGAAGCGCTAGAGGGGTTGGTTGGAGTTCATTACCGTAATTTTATATATTTTGTAGTTTTCCGCAGGAAGCCTTATTTTTGGAATTCCAGGGTACCCCAGTTAGAGTCTATTCACCCTCCCTGCTGCTTAACCTATCTCCAAATCAAAGTGGCTTTTGCAATAGAAGATCAACTCTGGATCAACTAATCGTGTATAAAATTGGCATTTAATACAAAACGCAAATGCGATAGACATTTTATACCTATTTTTTCCTCAAACTGGAAAAAGCATATGTCTGGAAAGTAGGCAACCCATCCAGCGAAACAGTTATCAGTTAGCTACAAAAGGGATTGAACACTATAGGGCAATGGTCTGATAAATGGGGATTCAAGATATCAAGAGAATAAACAACAGGGGTTCTTTTCTCCCCAAAGTCTAAAACGGGAAAATCCCCTTCCCCATCCATTACCTTAACAACATCCACATACGCTTTGACCGGGTGGCCAAATTCTTGGTATGTACTTTGGTGAGCATGGCAAACACGAACTAATTAAAAGATACAACAGGGTTTTAACACTCCTCAATAACCTTATAGGTATAAATTGGGGAGCTGACCAGGACACCTTACTAATGTTATACAGATCTTTACTCAGATCCAAACTAGACTGCCAGGTTAATGCGTCAGCAAACCCAGACCTCTTGAGGAAACTAGACAGCTTGAAATATAGGCCCTAAAAATCTGTACATGCACACTAAAAAACATCTTTATTTACAACGTATCTGCGATGCTGGCTTTGGTTTCTGGATTCTCTGTGGTGAAAAAATGTATGTATCTTTTCTTCAATTCTTTGGAATTGCTTGCTTCAGAAGTTCGGTGCCTTTGTCTGTTTGCCATCGGAAAGGATGACGACAGCATTATTTCAAACGATTTTTAAGGTTTGCACTAACTGGGAGCTCGTTTTGGAAGGCAAATTTGGAGAAGAAAAAAAACGTCGATGACACAAAAGGAACAGTTGTAACCGCGACTGCAGGTGGACAAATGTGAGACATCCGTTAAATAAGGATTGCCATTCATGATCGATGCCCTCTACTTTAGTTCGACTTCTGGAAAATTTTCGTCGAATCGGTTGTGTAACGCGCAGGTGGCTTGTTCTTGCCACCATCGGCGCATCTGGGGTAAATGTACACTTTTCATTTGGATTTTGGCAGTATGATACAATTTTTAAACTCCATTGTAACCCGCAGGATGGGTAGGATTATCATTGTAAATGCTAGCTTAATTAGTCTCCATCAGGACTCTCTTCAATAAGTCACCTACTGTCCATTGATGCTACTCTCAGTTTCGTGGCGTCGGAAACTGCTTTGTATGTCTGACGTGCCACATGAGTAGGAGTTGAGGGTCGTGCTGTTAGTGGCGGCAAAGGGGTCACTTTTTTTCTTCCTTTCTTTTATCGCTTCAGTTTTCGTCCTTCCATGAGATTCCAACGGACACATATGAGGTCTTTCCACAAAAGGGGGTCCTTTTTTCCTTCTTCTTCCTCCTTATTTTGCAGCGCTGTCCAATAAGTCCTCCAAATAAAGGAGCAGCCTCTCCTTCTTGAGTAAGGGTCCTGTCAGCCAGGTCAGATTTCATCCGCGTTGCACCAACATATTCTTATGACTGATGGGTATTTTCTTTTTTGACCATTTGGCGAAGAACGTTTTGATATTTTCCTAAGCGTTCTTTCTGCTGTTGGACAAATGTACCGTTCCTTTCAAGACGTTCAAACAACATTCACACACGTTATCGATGATTTTCTTTGGTGCTGTTTGAATAAGTTGTTTTCGCATGGGTTGATGGGCTTTCGACAGGACCGACAACACGTACCAACTCGACTTTGCTGGGTTTGCAAACGGACTAAATCGTGACAGTTCTTCTTTGGGTAAGTTCAGTAAACTCTGTAACATTCCCGATATCTCTTGGACTTTGATCTTGGGGGAGGGTCCCTTTTAGTGGCTGCAGATGAAGAGGTCGTCGCCGGAGGAGAAGTTTGTTTTGAAACGGGTTTCCATTTTTTCATAAAATTGGGAAAGACGCGTGTCAAATTGGATTTGGCTGGCATCACGAGCAAACGGCGACGCTGCTGAAGGAGACACGGGTAGTTTGAGGTTTGCGTACGGGCAGTACTGTCTCTCTTTTGGGATAGATGGTGTTTTCTTGGGGCTTTTCCTTTTCTGGGGATGTTTATCGTCTTCGGATGTTTTTTGGCAAGAAACTTTCTTCTTGGGATTGGCTGCTGAGGCATTAAGTTCCAGTTTTAAGAGGGAACGAATGATGACATTTCCTAGACAACCGCTTCCTAAGGGTTTCAAAATGATTTTTTGCTTTTTAATTGAAGTATCGATTCTGGGATCTGCCAGTTGCGACAAGGCTACTTTATGTTTGTCAAAGAAGCCTTTTGGTTTGATGAGGGATGTGAATGATGTCTTGAAGTAAATTGACGCGGTGTCACCATAAACAATCGTAAACTTCTTTGAGGCTTGCTTCTAACACACGGTACTAACTTGTGGATTTTTTTCGCCACTGATGTCGTACAGGACACGAATCAGTTTGGGTGGAAGGAAGTCAACATGACTATTTGTGGGACGGACATGATTTTTTTTAGTTTTGTAAACCGAAGTGGACGTGTAAATGACTGGCTCGCCTTCTTAGCACCAGTCGTGAAACAGATGGGTTTGGTGGGTTTCATATCGACGATCATATAGTCGTGAGGTGTGGCATCGTAGTGCGCATAAGTCAGCCATTGAGTTCCAAAACTGTTTGTCTAACACTTTGCACTTGGGATTCATCCTCTGGGACTTTTAAACAAAACCAGGTAATGATGGTGCGATGGGCTTTACTTTGTTCAAACAAATTTTGGGTAATGTAAATGACACTGACATTACGATGATGCCTTTTGCGTGTAAACCAACGTTTAATTTGTTCTTCGTCTTCTCCAAACATGTCGAAGATGACCAGATGTGTTTGACTTTTGACGCTTTTAACAGAATGGGTGTCTCGTGCACAATTAAAAATAGGAACCATTTTGTCTTTGTAGGTACTGTTCATAAATAATCCACAAGAAATCTGCTGGCAAGCGAAATGCCAGAAATATAGAGACGCGCACCACACTGCGTCCGAAACTCAAAGGAAACAGTTCTTGTAAATGGTTTTGGTAATCCTATAAGGTCTGGATTATCGCCATTGACTTCCTTTCACAGAATCTGTTGCAAAGCTACTGATAAAGGCGGTGGCATGTCAGCAAGCATTTATACCCTCGTTTGTGTTGGTACTATAAATAGTGTCCTCCAAGAATAAGTCTATATAGTGTCATGGCTAATAGCCTCGTTTATATTTGTGACTAAAGTACTATCCGCCAAATCTTCATATCCTTTTTTAAAAATAGTTTTAAAAAAGAAATGGATGAATGAGTTAGCTTTTGCATTTCACTTGCATTTTTGACAAACTTTGTAAATGCGTTCTCTCAGCTCCAGAGGTAGATACTAAATGTGCTCTTCTAAACTAGTAATTCACAGCAATGTTAGGTCCTCAAAAGATTTTTGTACGTCTTGCTACAACGGGGCAATGAAAATAGATAGGTTCTTGGATGCACTTCTCCCACGCACAAGTTACGAATCTTAATGCCAGTCTCATGAAGCATTCCAAATAGAAAAGATGAAATTCCCTCTTTTTATCCTTCTAATGTTTACATTGGTATTTTTGGATCAAGCATTCATGTACCAAGTCCTTGACAAACATATGCTCTGGGGTTGTTGGCGCGTATGAGTTGTCGACAAGCAGAGCATAGTCTCAGGAGTCGGCACTTTTCTGCCGTGAATCTTGCACCATGTGATGTTGTTGGTAACATGTATTGCCGACAAAATTCCGCTGAAAGCTGAGCAATGAATTCGTTATTGTCCTTCGGTAAAGGAGGGTTTAGAGGCTAAACAACCCCGACATACGTGTCTACTTTATACGTGTGTCTCTCGATGGGCATAGCCATAGTCACGTTTCTCACAATAATAAGCTTATCTGAGGAATTTGGTTATACTGGTAACGGCATCAAATTGATTGTATTTTCCGCCTGGGTAATCGTCGCCAGAGGTCCACGCACATCTCGAGAGTGCACTTTTAAAGTGTAGTGTGGAGCCAATATGTCTTGTAGCTTTTGCTTTTTAGGAATATTGCAGGCTGTTCGTTTGGATACGCTTGCCTGATGTAAGAGGAGTCCTGTGTATCTGTTCTTTTGTTTGGCTCGCTCTCCCAGTCTCTTTTCTGTATCGTTCTTGTGGTCATACGTGCATCCTTGCTCGGGCTAAAAAAATCTGATATTGAGTGTTGCTAATCTGGACGATGCTACGCTTGATGCTGCGAAGTTCGTCCAACAATAAAACTTTTCTCCGTTGTCCGCGTCCTTTTGGAGGTGAAACGTGGTTATATAAAGTGTAGCTTTAAGGTCGGTGATGTGAAACTTGTCGATGTGTCGAGGTGTCAGTTCTGCCAGGTTTCAAAATTCGATCCAGACAGGCTTCTTCAGTCTGTCATGATAAATGGAAAGTCTCAAATGATTGTCGTCTTTGGCTTGGCATTGTCGTTTTCATGTGGTTAACAAGGAAACCCACAAATCTGTGATGAACCCTTCTGATTTCTGCAATTTTTAAACTTAACCATGTAAGTGTAAACCGTGGTTCTAAATTATCTGGATGAGCGTTTTACCGCTTCTCGAATGTGTTAATATTTTTCGGGTGGCTGACTCGTTCGAGGCAGATTCTCTCGGTCTGAGGTCAGACGTAGAAAGCGTTGCCTCAGGCTTGCTCATATCGTCTTCAAAATCGCTGGCATGGATTTGAGCCAAGACTTCAGCTCAAGTGCGACGCGATATGTCACGTTGTGGCCTTCTACTTTATTCTCCTTTCTCATTGAAATCGTGCGATCGTTTCATCTTGGGTGCAAAATTTCCTATGATTATTTTTTACACGCAACGGTCACCCATATATAGACCTAGTGCCTTGCCTTAAAGAGCATTCATTCAACTCTCATGCAGTCAAGAAGATGGAAGAGCTAACATAGATTGAACTTTCTGACTGATCAAAGCTTTGAGAGGCATCATACGAAGGTTTACTTCAGAGAAGACTACTCCTCCCTATTGATATTAAGTCAAGATACTTGCTATATGTCAGAAGAAAGGACGCTGGGCTACAGAATGTCCACAACGTCAAAGCAAGACAGGACTAAAGAGAGACAAAGGTGGAGATACCTGATATAATTGTCAGGAGAAAGGACGTTTGTCTTCACAATGTCCTAGAAACAAAGAGAACCAATCAAAGAAACGAGAGGAGGAAGAGGAGAGGTCTTCCAAAAATGAAAAAACCTCCGAAATTTCGAGGCATATAAATGGCCCTGAAAAGAGCCTTTGGTGTTTGTTGACCAGAGCCTCGAAATTTCTTGCCCAGTCAAGAAAAGAAGAAATTGAAGAAGAGGAAGAGACTATATCAGTGAAAAAATTAAACAAAATGAAAAAGAGTGTGCAAGAAGAAGAAATTGGACTTCAGTGATGATACCAGAAAGAAAACGTATCTCTTGGTCTTGGTTTTTATAAGGACCTACATATGTACCAAGCAAAGATTCAATACAACCGTTTTCAAAGATTCGTGCAGGAATCTTATTGATGCTTTCAGCCTCCGCAGTTGAGATAGAGACTGCACTCCATGTGAATTTAATTGTGCAGCTTAACCATAATTTTTTGTGTTAAAATCAATAGCCTGTGAATTAAAATCGTGTTCTTAAATCGTATTAACATAAATACCATTAATGAGGAAATCGATAAAGCTTTTGCAAGGATTGTTGAGACGCTGCAAGAATTCGTCAATACAGAATCAGGATGAACTGTAGACAGATGCAAGAAAATTCAACCACGTACTTCCCCATTACAAGGTTTACACGGATCTTGTGTTAACGAAAGTTTAGTAATATAATTTCCTATGCAAATTACTGAAATTAGTAAGCTTGAACGACTCACCGTCAATCTATTTGTCTGCAACAAAGGGCCGCAACCGATTCAACTATCCTCACATATACGAAACAAAGATTTATGCAGGCGGTTTAATATTGATTTGTTATCATTGCATAATTCAGTGTTGCGGTACCAATGTGTATGGACCAAAAACTTTCCACGAAAGGTATACCTCATAGTGTATAAGAGGGTGGAAAATTTATATGCTTTGCTGAATGCCCGTATTTAGCACCAATCGAGGTATTTTATTCATCTTTGTCTCGCGCCAGCGACTACTGAACATGAAAGTGTGGTCCTAATTCAAATGCAAAATCATGGGCGAGTAGTACGATCTTCATTTGAATACAACATGAGCTTCTGGTCCCGGCTGTTTTTGATGCGTTTTGTGATACAGCCAAGCGTACGTACAATCTTAAATCCCGCTTACTACTTGGTGTCGCCGGGAATGGCAAACTTGAGATGATTACTCATATTGACCAGGAACTGTTTATTGAGCTCTCACTTCGGAGATGGATTCCTATGGTCGTAAAAATCACAAATCTCCTGATATGACAAAATAAAACAAATCGGTTACTTATATCTTGTCCCCGACAGTATGTATTGGTGGGCAATGATGTAGCAATGATGTAGGATTTTAGATTAATCTGGACGATTGTACAAAACTAGACCTTACGAAAATGAATCAGTGTCGACCTTGTATGTGATAGTGAACAAGACAAGCTTTGGAAGCTTATTGTCCACCCAGCATTTCACTCACACAATTTACTAAACAGCGGACCCATAGCTGTTCACAATAAAGAATCAAAGCTGAAGCTGACAGTAGTACTAAACTGCCGGTATTGCACCACTGGTCCACTTCCACCCGTCCTCACCTCTGCCCACTTTTACCAGTTAGCCCTGATTTTCCATTTCCGCCATAAAAGATTTGAACTCTGCCTCATTGATTATTTTATCCTCGATTACATACGAGTACAATTTAGTGATTGTACTGAAACTGCAATGTGACCGCAAGCAATTCGGAATAGACGCGTACTCATGAATGTAGTTGTATCAAAATTAATTTTTGCCCAAGTTACCAGAGACAACAATACAATGGTGCATTTATAAAGATTGATGTTGTCGTGATTCCGGCCACACCAAGACCAACAGTTGCTGTCGCAGCAAGACAGCAAATAGCATCTGCGACCAAACACGCGCGTTTGTATTTCACGAGTCACCGCTGTATTCCTGATAATTTCATTTGCTGTTAGCCTAGACCATGTTGGCTTAACATAATTAACTGGAAACGTAATTTGGGTGGGTACATTGGTGAATGTTTCAGAAACAATCCCGGAGAGGTTTTGCATATTACTGCTGTGGTTAATATCTGAGCGTTTTCGTATGCACGTTCGATGATTCGAAGCTGGCCGTAGGTTGCTAGTGGCACATCATGGTGATTCCAGATAGCAATTTCTTCTTTACTCTCAACGAAATAACATGACAATTTACGAGAGTTTGGTATTACCACTTTAAAGCAGATATTTATTGACAAGTGAAACGAAATTGTTATTAATGTTTATGTCCGCTTGCCAGTTGGTCCAGCAGAGGCAGTTGGTACAGTCCGCAACTTTGTCACCGCTGTCAGATCCTATTATGTATTTATAATGATTAAGAATCTAATCTTAAACTCAAACAGCAAAGATGTTTAGTCCCCTTTCGGATAAAATGTTGAGTCCTTGGAACTGAATTTCATCTCCGGTGACAAATGGTGTTGATACTGTATATATGAAACTTGTTTTAGTATTTTCTTCTCACAGACGCGCTATTAATCCCGTGAATTATTTATCACTATTGTTGAAAACAACCCACACACTACATATCCGTTTAAAAGTAAAACAAAAATTATAATCCCGACTCACGTATCTTAAAGATATTACGTTCACGTGTATCAAATCCATCCCAGACAGCGACAAAAAGAGTACGTTTGCCATACCGTCATATTTTTCAGATTCTTCTTTGGTCATTATTCCACTAAATCTTCCCCACGAACTTATTAAAGGCGGTGGTGTGGCGTCCGGGTAATCCAAGACCTTTACTTGAGGGAATGGCAATCGAAGGCCTCTTCCTTTATTTATGCGTCCACCGACTGTTCACTTCAAAACAATTCCTGATGCAGTTCCGATATCTAACCCTGCAGCTTTTGCAACTGCTGGAGCCGCTGCTGCCAACAAATGCTGGAACGGTTGCAAGGAATAGATACATTTCAACTGTCGTTTGCAATCGACAATATAAATGTTACTTGAATGATTTTGTGTTTGGCCGCGTTAAGCTCGGGGACTATATGAAGGTCAACCACAAAGCGACATTTCCAGTTAAATTTGCTGGAGAAAGTTTCATTGTGACCACATCATTATTCATATACGTAACAGATTTAATTACGAATTTCTATCGATCATCTTTATTCGGCACCCAGCCTGCTCCAACAACAATGTCTTGTCAGAAAGTAACACAGCGCAGTATCAATAACTTCACTGGCGTTACGACCACAGATTGTGCCATACATGCATGCTTCTACATAGCTAAGCCTAATTTTTAGAGAGCTCTTCATGGCTTTTAACCAAAAGAGACTTCAGCCACTTCTAAGCTGACAAATATCATTTTTACTCTGTGGCTGGTCACTATCTCGCGCTGTAAGTTGAAACGCCAAAAATATGTTTGGTGCAGTAAGGCGTTGGGCCTTTATTTGCCAAGCAAATTGATCCGCAGATGTAGTTGGTTGGTGTGCATCTGGGGTATGTGAGAAAAACGACAGCGTTAAAGTGCGACTATATGATAACAAGCCAGAATCTGTACTCATTGATGGGGATAACTAGCACCTACAAGGTAAATGTATCTAATACAACTTGCCAGGAGCAGCACCTGCATCACGGATAATAGCATCGTTGGAATTGTTTTTACATGGCAAGGTGACAGTGTCCTTAGTACCAAATATCACCTTCAGAACAAATATAAATCCAAAAGATGTGAGTGAGAGTAATTGCGCACGAAGATCTTAATGAAGCACCAATGAGTTATGAATGACGCTGTGCAAATCCAAGGTTGAAATCAGGATTAAGAAACAGTAAATTTACTGCAGTTACACCAGCATTGCCAGCATCATTTCGAGGCCGTCTGATTATATTTGGTCTATGATCTGCATGATCAGTTACATATTTGACCAACATCATTGTTGGGTCAGCTTTTCTAATCATCACTATACTAGAATCAGCATTGCCTAAAATTGATTCTATTTCCTTTCCATCGATGGAATAACATGCAGTGTTGACCCTGATACAGTTGATAACAAATCCCACGAGGGTATTGACATCGTAATTGATGTACTAGTTTTCCCTTCACTTCCAAACATGCCTCATACTAAAGGAAAAGTCTAGATGTGTCTTGTACTTGCAATTCTATTTTTATTGATTGGGGTCTCTGCCTGGATATGAGTAATACTGAAAATCTATCTTGCTTTAATCCACTTAACACCCATGTCAAATACTGAATCAAATACTTCTTTGAACTGTGCCATGGATTATATATTATTGATTTTTTTTTTTAATATCGTGCAAAATCCACTCCCCATTGCCACATCTTCAATGCGTGAATCTGACAATCGCTGTATTTAATAACCGTATTGATTCGGTCGATGGCAATGCAACTGGAACCGCCTTTGATGACGCTCGTGTTACTAATTGTCGTGTTACTAATCGATCTCAAAGAATGCAAACCTAGTTGTATTAATCAATCTGCAGCGGCACTTTTGACGCTATCTACAACTCGCATTGAAACTAATTTAGCAATATGCTAGGATACGTGTTGGTAAGGCTGTTAATGATTTTTGTGCGCCTGCAGAATAATCCACGAGCAAAGCCACTGAACCTGTTCTATGTCATATGTGATGTACACAGGTTTTCTTACATATGAACGGGTTTCACACGTCCAAGCACGAAGATAAACAGGTATTGCTGGCGTAACCGATTCCAGGATTGGTGAAAACCCAAACAAAATATAGCCCTGAGCAACTATGCCCGTCGTTTCGGACATGCTTTCGGACCTGCTTTCATAACTATCACTGATGGTGTCACAGGTTAATTTGATCTGCTTTGTTGAGGTAATTTTTACACTGTCAGAACCGATATGATATCCAGTCCTGCACGCAAAATGTGAAACATTTCAGGAAGATGTCTAAGCCAACACTGTTCTCAATGACTGAAATGTTAACCAGATATCTTGGAGATTCAATGGCAATAATGGAGCTGAGTTGGCTCATGTTCATGTTTTGGAGTCCTTGCCAGTCAACACAGATATTCTTTGTCGAACCTCATTATTAACTGAGGTAATATCGTATGCGCCTGAAAGAAGTTCAATAATATGATGATAACGCAAAGACCACCAAACGATTGTGATCGAGTATTAGGGCCAACTGTAATAGACTCGCAGCGATGCTAATGCGATATCAAGAGTGCACGGGTCTCCAGCGGTCACAGGTCCAGAAAAAGTCATACCGAATGCTGCTTATGTGGATGAGATGTTGATCATTGAGGCTATCTCTCTGGGTTGTATTTACAACCAACTGATGCATAGTTTTATCTGCCTTAATCGTTCCGGAACTCATCACTGGTGAAAGCACTTCGTCGTATACATCATGAATATCTTCGACAAGTTTCATGCATCATAGTGACCAACCTATGTGGCTTCATTAATACCTTCGGGTGCCTTGTTGCTGCACAAACTTATCCCACGTGTATTTCCTTCGTATGGATCCACAAGATCGTTAAAGTCAAAGAGTTCACCACCAAACACACTTCATTCTTTTGCCTGAGATTCTTTAAACTTTTCCCCATTTGGTGAGAAAACTATACGGACTCGAGGCAATCCGTGCAAACTCGTCACGAAATAAATCCCACTTCTGATCAGCGGAACACCAAGTCCAATGAATATGTTAAAAGACCTTGCATGCCAATGTCAAGAAACTTCATCAGCACATTGTAGTTACCTCGGATCACTTTAGGCATATGGGCAAATAAGCTGAGTCAGTGTCGTCCGCAGGAAATTTTTTTTGCAGGATTGACATGATTTTCAAGCATCACATCGGCGCACACCACAATGTCGTACACCACATTATTGTTTTTATTTGCATTTCAAATCGTCAATGGTATTAGCTTCTCGCCAGTGGGGGAAAAGAACTCAAAGAAACCTCCGCTTCCGGTGGACGACCAAATGGTCTTAGTGTTGTTACTACTTCACATCGCATTTTGAACATCTTTGAACACGGTCGATCATCAGCCGATAGTGCAATCACGTGCAATCGATCTCATCGTACAACTATATTCAGCAACAGTTGCATTTTACCTGATCCAGCAGAGCGAATGATTAGTACACGAACTGAGTTTGCAAACACAACGTTTGGCCGGTTTTGGTCTTACTTCAGCGGGGGAAATCAGTGAATGAAAAATCCAAGATATTTCACAAATATTTCTTGTTTACTTTCAAACAGAACCTATGAATTTTTTGCATGACGCTTTTGAATAATTTTTTGTCTTATAATACGATATTATCTTCCTTATTGTGTGAAAACACCTACCGTAAATTCAACTCAGTTCCAACTTGTAATGAACAAGCAACGTTTACTGGATCATGTGATAGACGAGGAGTGCAAAAAAGTTTACGGTTATCAAGAAAGCTGAAAACGGTTTAAAATAATCTCAATGGCGGCAGTGATATCGCGGCTGCATTAACAAAGGTACCGGAACCCAATGGAGTAAATATCCAGGTGAGGAGCATCTTTCTGGAATCAATTCATTTGGGCCTGGTACACGGCTTGATCTTCAGCTCGATTCTAATAACCGATAATGTTGCGTGTTACCGACAAGTTACCGACATCAAAGCATCCAATTATATATATGGGCGTCAACGTAACTGCCGTGGATCTGATTCCTGACGAACACGATTAATCCACCACACTTCTAGAACGAATGCCAAGATTGGATTGGGAGGCACAAGTAAAATTATACCGATATAAAGAAACAAATAATGAACACAAAGAGCCGAACATTGTCCAGAATATACGATAGTCCACCTGTGTATTGGAGTCGTGAAATGTTCCGCGTGTGTATATGATCTTTTAAGTGCATCTGCAACAACTGTTGAATCTTTAGACGTCAAAAGCTCCACCTGTTTTATCTACTAGCAATATCTTCAGTAGTTACTGAAGTCTTACTTGTATGTTCGCAAACGATTTTGTTGTCAAGTTTTTGATTATATAAGAAGAAATAAAAGTTGGTATCAGCTTCGTCCGATATCTCGATATTTGGGCCTCAATCCACCCTCGGGAAATCATTCTTGGTGCTGGTAAGTAAATTTGCCACACCCCTTGTTTGGCCAACCATGCTCAAGCAGTCACGCTGGTGATCTTTGCCGCACTTGCTAAAGCTTTCAATAGCATCGTCACCTTTCCGATAACCGCAAGGAAGTTTAGTACAGTTTGGATGAAGTCTACTCATGTCATGTTTGTTATATCAATATATTTTCAACCGCTGAAATGCTTTACCCCCTAACATGCCACATCAACAAGATTTATGGATTATTCTCCGGGCTTTGGTTGGTTGTTAGAATCAAGTCATATATCCAATCATTTACTAGGTCCACCCTAATTGAATCTAGGTTCTCAGAGGGGTTAAGATATTGCTTCCACAGAGAAAATCGCGAGCGATGTCATAGATGTATAAGTTGGCCTACGCTACAAATATGTATAGATCGACTAAAACTTCTTCCGCAGTTTTAAATATGTCTGGAAATAAGTCGGAGATATGTTTACGTTGCAAGATGCCAAACAGGAAGGCCTCAGCGCGAGGATTGAACAAACGTTTTGAACCGCTGATCAAACCCACCCGTGAAACAGCCGAAGAAGTGAAAATGATGGGAACAGAAAGAGAACCAGGTCCAATTGCGCCGGTTGGCCCAAAAAGAGACGGCTATAATTCAAGAATAGGCGCCGGGAGCAACGTGACCACCTAAGCACAAGTCACGAAAAAGAAGGCCTGAAATGCAGAAAAATGTGTTTTCCGTTCATGTGGCCAAACGCATAAAAAATGGGAAAGGGTAAAGATTGCAAAAATGAGGGTTCTGGACCAGGTGACGAAATGGGGTTTCTGGACGCTCACGAAGAGAAATAGGAGAGGATAAAGGGTGTTTTATTGCCTGATGTTTTTCTTGTCCGAAGTCTAATGTTGAGATAACATCAAGCGCATTTTATTTTATCATTAAAGCTGCATAATCCTTTTTTGGTGATAAGTAATGTGGCTATATGATGTCGATCTGACTTGAAAGTTCTCATGGTGTAATAATGGAGATTTCCATCCAAGGCTTCTCTGTAATGGTTGTTGTTATTGTTATTGTTTTCGTTTCGAAAGAGCATACATTTTTTTTTATAGCAGTGCGATAAACTCCGTAATAGGTGCACCATTTATTTCGTCCTTGAACTTTCTTATGACCTTTTTGTCGTCTTCACAGTAACACGGATAATCCCGTAAATAATCACTTAAATCAAACATTCTGCATATCGTACATTTCTTGGTAAATATCCTCTGTCTGAATCTCGTAAGATCAGTGAATCTGTATCAGTTAGGAGAAGAATAGCGCGATCACAGTACATATGCTTGATAAATCTATAATGGAAATTGAGCATAAGCATCTTAGATCGAGTATTAGCTGCTCCAGTGTAAACTGGTTTGATGAGTTTCAAATTGATTTTTCTAGGCTCGGTAGCTACTAACTCTTCGCCAAAGATATTCGTGTGCATGAAGGTATTCGATAAGACAAGATTGTCACGTCGACCTAACGTGTCTTTAACGATTTGAATGTTTCTGCGTTTTCTGGTGTCTTCAATAATATTTGAAGAAATCCTTGTCGATTACCGTTGGGACTTTGGTTCGTTGTGATGTATTAAAGTCAATGTAACTTATCATCCACGGAGCCCGATCAAACTTGCACGATGATCTTTATCAAGCGCCTGATGTAGTAAATGGTAGTGCATGATATACTTTTTTAGTCTTGATGAGATTGTGTATACGTTTTTGTTTGTTTTTTTTCCACTTTAGTATCTCCAAAACCAAACATGTTCTTTTGTGCTAACTGCTCGGGGAGAGAGAGAGAGCATCTCATTGGATACAGTAGTCGTGAAAACGTTGAGTTGCAGTTACATATGTTCCAGGCTGCAAGTGCTCTGTTGTATTCATCACAAAAGGCATCTTTTGACGGGAAGAGAAGTTTCCTCAAACCGTGACCAGCTGTTGATGAGCTCATAAGGATAAATTAATTTTTGTTTTTCTTCGATCATTTTTGTCGAGATATATAAAGATAAGGCAGTTTCAACTGAGAACGACCTGTACTTTTGAAAATTGTGTGCGATACATACTATTCTGCTTTCAGTTCTTTGACTAGCGGATGGTTTAACGGATGATGATCAAGTGTCCATCCTACCCTCGTAAATTGTCAGTGATGACCACCACAGATAGATGCAACAGAACATATAGATGTGAATACTGTGCCATGCACAACACGATTATCAAGCTAGGAAGCTAAGGATTTAAGTAATGTCGGGAATGTGGAATTAGATACGATTTACCAAAAACCCTTTACTTTGAGCAAAACCGAATTTACATGCAGCAATTTGCACGGGCAAAACAAGTCACTTCTTGCAGAGTTCCCGCTAGGTACCGAACTTCCAAAACACGTTTTCGTGGCATTTCAATTATCGGCACGGCATGATAATCAGTCTTGAAACAAACACATTTTCGAGAATTCAAGTTTCTCTCGCATTCACGTCCAAACCAGGCAATATCAAGAACGAGATTTTGATTGTTATTTTGCTGTAGCTACCAGAAATTATTCACGCCCGTATATATGATGCTCATGGAGGCCATGCAAAAATACCAAGACACAGATACAGGATATCGCTTGATGAATTTGCAGTGTTGTATCCCATTTTCCATTTTAATGTGTATAAAACATTCACAGCATCTCAAAGATTTAACAGCGACTATAGAAATCAGGTGGACTATTGGTGATCCAGGTGCAGATTATGTCTGCTACGCAGTGGTGACATCAGATGGATTTATGACGCTGGACGTGCTTTACGGAAAAATGAATGTAATTGTATAACCGGTAAAACACTTTCAGGCATTTTGGGCATGTTACTTTTATACAACATAATAAAACCTCGATCACATCGTGCTCGCAAGAGTAAAACCAAGCGAAAAAGTAATAGGAAAATTACCAGTGATGCTTCAATTGTCAGCGTCAAAATATTTGCACCTAAATCATTAGGCTCGGTATTGCTTCCACTGGGTCTTCCTGCAGTACAACTGGGGAACACGAAAAGCAATGTTAGGCAACGGTGTGACCCCCAGCAGTATTGCTCGCAACAGTGTTTTCAGAAACGGTGTTGCTCGCCGTCAAAAACGTGCTATTAACATATCTTTAGCAGGATATGCCAACAAAAGACTTGAACAAAGATCTGATTTAAAATACAGTAAAAACATGTCTTATCTACCAATAAGATGAACGCTGTCGCCACAACAGAAAAATATATTGCTGCGGCTGATAAACATTAGAGACCGATATCGGTCAAAAATAGTTTGGTGGCCTTAACCGATAAGCTCAATGCTGACCTATCGGCAGGCTGCATCTGTGGTTCAACATGCCGCTGCTAAGAAAGGAATTGTTCTCAAATTGTCTGCGTCTCAACTTTCAAAACAAGGATGGTTTATCGCACCACTGTTAGCAGGTCTCGTTGGAACTGTTCTTTGAGGAATGTTCGGCATCGGAAAAAGTTTTCAGGTTCCTGGAACTACACGTGGGAAAGGTACTTCCCGGAGGAGATGAGTTGCTCAATAAAACAAAAAAAAAAAAAAAACGAAAAAAAAAACGAACGCTGCAAGAAAGTCCCAGGCAACAAAGTTTCCCTTTCCGTTGTGTAACTCTGACATTGCGAGAGTTATCACCGAGCGTTACAAATTTCAGAGGTGTGTTTTCCAAGGATCAACTTGCCAGATCAAAGAAATCACGATGACAGCTTTGTGATTAAAAATTTTCAAAATTAATATGATTGATCAGAAACTCACTGGATAGCAGTATATAATAATCTACAGCTGTGCAACCTATTTTTTATTCCTTTGGTTGACCTCCTCCAGATAACGTGATACCATACACTGTGTGAAAACACAACGCGAGAAAACGCCTGCTGTGGGAGATTGTAAACAATGTGGTGCTATTTACATTCATAAACCTATGGGAAAACTTCCAAGACCTCGCGGAGGATGAACATTACCATAAATAATAAGGACCATAGAATCCACTAGATAAACAACTTGATAAAAACTATCAACCTCTGCCTAGTCAGGAAATCTATAATGGCTTGGATGCGATTGCACTGCAGCACGATATCTGTTACAGGGATTATCAAGACGATCAGCCAGGATGTGATAAAATCATGCTGAGAGACTCAAGGGAATTAAAACCATAAAATTTTACAGAGCGAGTTGACCGCGATCTGGTACTTGGGATCATAGGAACTAAACATAAATTAGGCATCGGTATGATGCCCAGTGTGGATGTTAAGATGCAGTGTGTGAAAACACAACGCGAGAAAACGCCCGACGTGGTAGTGGCGGATGTGGCAAAGTTGTCAGAATCGGAGATGTTCGCGGAAAAAAGGTCATAATCCTGCTGGCAAGAATTTTCCACGCCGCAGAGTCGTTACTTTGAGGGAGGACGATATATGGTCTGCCAGTCTCATCGACATGTGAGATTACAGAACCTATAATGATCATTTCAAGTATCTGGTGACGGTCATCGAAGTGCTTAGAAAATACGCATGAAAATCCAAAATGGAAATTCTATCGTTGAGGCGTTATGCAGCATTGTAGGTGCACGCAAACCCAGAATATTATAGGTCGATCATGGTAGTGAATTTTACAACAAAACTGTCTTAGAATGGCTTAAAAACAATAACATGGACATGTATCGCATACAAAATCAAATGAAACCTTCAGTCGTGGTGGGGTTTAATGGAAGTAAACAAAATAATCGCACGTGGAAAAGATTCACCAGCGATAACCAACCGATACTTAGAATTTTTTTTTTTTTTTTTTTTTAACATGGAATAATCAGATATGGCACCGAAGCATTAAAATCTCCCCAGCAGACGCTTCATCAACAACACAGGGTTACCATAACCAAAAACCAGGAGTCACGGACAACTTACTTTTTAGACACAAATTTAAGGTCGGTGACTGCGTGAGAATCAGCAGACAAAAAAGCACGTTCGAAAAAGGATCAACACCCAATTAGACCGAGGAATTGTATGGAATTAAAAAGATGCCGGTCGCGTAACCGATTAAAGATGCCATAGGGGAGTTCATCGAAGGCTCTTTTCTACTAAAGAATTACAATTACAGAAAACCAACCAGGACGTATTCAGGATCGAAACAGTTATCTCAACAAAAGGTCAAAAATCTCTCGTCAAATGGTTTGGTTATCCTAACAATTTCAACTCGTGGATTCCGACGGCTGCGCTGAAATCCCTGAGGCAGACTCCAACGCCTTAGATATAATTCTATCTATCAAGTTGCCATGCTTTTACCAGAAACTGGTTTACACTTCGCTGCATGCTCTGGATATCCCATCACCTCAAAAATACGCTAAATTACATTATCAAATTTTAGAAATGTCTGGTGACCCAAAGCGAAGCTCTCGTCAGCAGATTCAGCAACTGAAAAGAAAAAACTGATATCCAAGTGATGCTGATGAATTACATCGGTTTAACTTCTTTTGGATATTTGACTGTTCTCTGCGCTGGTCTCTGATGACTGTGACACCGTCATCAGAGACAGCATTTCAAGAACAACCGGAAGAATGCCCTGGTGACGGCATCCATGTCTCCATCGTTCATTGTGAGCCAATAACTCGTGTACAAGTTAGATATTCTTACAGGCTCATTTTACGCGGGCAAAGAAGACGCACCAGAAGTCATCAACGAGGCTACATCGACTTGTCAGCAGATACTCACCAAGAACCTCATGAACCCGAGAACGGTTCGCACGACCTTTATTGAAGATTTCAAATGATGTATATAACAAACGATTATGAGTTCTGAGGCCATTGAAACACCTCGTACGTTACGTATAGTTGATGCTACGATACAGATTCAGTTTTATGTAGTCTTTCCAAGTCATCGTGGGGCAATCTCGCACACTATATCGCACTAGCATTTATTGGAGTTTTGCAGCAAGTAACAGCCAACGGCACACGTTTATAGCATTACAAATCCAGAACAATATAAACACTCAAACTGTAAATTCGATTATATTTTCACCAATAAGTGAAGACAAAGAGTCATTACCAACCATCCAGTCATGCCAAAGTCCTTGCCAGTCAACACTCATCACTGGTGAAAGCACTTCGTCGTATACATCATGAATATCTTCAACAAGTTTCGTGTATCATAGTGACCAACCTATGTGGCTTCATTACTACCTTCGGGTGCCTTGTTGCTGCACCAACTTATCCCACGTGTGTTTCCTTCGTATGGATCCACAAGATCGTTAAAGTCACAGAGTTCACCACCAAACACGCTTCCTTCTTTTGCCTGAGATTCTTTAAACTTTTCCATTTGGTGAGAAAACAATACGGGCTTGAGGCAAATCGTGCAAGCTCGTCACAAAATTAATCCCACCAAGTCCAATGAATGTATTAAAAGACCCTGCGTGCCAATGTCACGAATTGTAGATATCTCGGAGCACATTGTAGATATCTCGGATCACTTTAGGCACATGGGCGAATAAGCTGAGTCAGTGTTTTTGTGCGGCCCGCATGAAAAAAATTGTTCAGGATTGATATGGGTTTCAAGCATCACAACGTCGTGCACCACATTATTGCTTTTATTTGCATTTCAAATCGTCAATGAGTGAAAAGAACACAAAGAAAGCTCCGCTTCCCGTGGTCTGATCACTTCACAAGGCATTTTGAACATCTTTGAACACGGTCGATCATCAGCCGATAGTGCAATCACGTGCAATCGATCTCATCGTACAACTATATTCAGCAACAGTTGCATTTTACCTGATCCAGCAGAGCGAATGATTAGTACACGAACTGAGTTTGCAAACACAACGTTTGGCCGGTTTTGGTCTTACTTCAGCGGGGGAAATCAGTGAATGAAAAATCCAAGATATTTCACAAATATTTCTTGTTTACTTTCAAACAGAACCTATGAATTTTTTGCATGACGCTTTTGAATAATTCTTTTGTCGTATAATACGATTTTCCTTATTGTGTGAAAACACCTACCGTAAATTCAACTCAGTTCCAACTTGTAATGAACAAGCAACGTTTACTGGATCATGTGATAGACGAGGAGTGCAAAAAAGTTTACGGTTATCAAGAAAGCTGAAAACGGTTTAAAATAATCTCAATGGCGGCAGTGATATCGCGGCTGCATTAACAAAGGTACCGGAACCCAATGGAGTAAATATCCAGGTGAGGAGCATCTTTCTGGAATCAATTCATTTGGGCCTGGTACACGGCTTGATCTTCGACCCGATTCTAATAACAGGTGATGCTGCGTGTTACCGACAAGTTACCGACATGAAAGCATCCAAATTATATCTATGGGCATCAAGGTAACTGATGTGGATCTGATTGATGACTTGAATACGATTAATCCACCCCACTTCTAGAACGAATGGCACGTAAGCATGCCAAGATTGGACTGGGAGGCAAAAGTAAAATTATACCGATATAAACAAACAAATAATGAACACAAGGAGCCGAACGTTATCCAGAATATACGATAGTCCACCTGTGTATTGGAGTGGTGAAATGTTCCGCGTGTGTATATGATCTTTTAAGTGCATCTGCAACAATTGTTGAATCTTTAGACGTCAAAAGCTGCACCTCTTTTATCTACTAGCAATATCTTCAGTAGTTAAGTCTTACTTATATGTTCGCAAACGATTTTGTTGTTTAAGTTCCTCGGAAAATTATTCTTGGTGCTGGTAAGTTAATTTGCCACAGCCCTTGTTTGGCCAACCGTGCTCCAGCAGTCACGCTGGTGACCTTTGCTTCACTTACTAAACCTTTCAATAGCATCGTCACCTTTCCGATAACCGCAAGGAAGTTTAGTACAGTTTGCATGAAGTCTACTCATGTCCTGTTTGTTGTATCAATATATTTTACAAACACATGCCACATCAACAAGATTTATGGATTATTCTCCGGGCTTTGGTTGGTTGTTAGAATCAAGTCATATATCCAATCTTTTACCAGGTCCACCCTAATTGAATCTAGGTTCTCAGAAGGGTTAAGATATTGCTTCCACAGAGAAAATGACGAGCGATGTCATAGATGTATAAGTTGGCCTACGCTACAAATATGTACAGATCGACTAAAACTACTTCCGCAGTTTTAAATATGTCTGCAAATACGTCGGAGATATGATTACGTTGCAACATGCCGAACAGGAAGGCCTCAGCGCGAGGATTGAACAAACGTTTTGAACCGCTGATCCAACCCACCCGTGAAACTGCCGAAGAAGTGAAAATGATGGGAACAGAAAGATAACCATTTCCAATTGCGCCTGTTGGCCCAAAATGAGACGGCTATGATTCAAGAATAGGTGCCGGGAGCAACGTGACCAGCTAAGCACAAGTCACAAAAAAAGGCCTGAAAAGCAGAAAAATGTGTTTTCCGTTCATGTGGCCAAACGCATAAAAAATGGGAAAGGGTAAAGATTGCAAAAATGAGGGTTCTGGACCAGGTGACGAAATGGGGTTTCTGGACGCTCACGAAGAGAAATAGGAGAGGATAAAGGGTGTTTTATTGCCTGATGTTTTTCTTGTCCGAAGTCTAATGTTGAGATAACATCAAGCGCATTTTATTTTATCATTAAAGCTGCATAATCCTTTTTTGGTGATAAGTAATGTGGCTATATGATGTCGATCTGACTTGAAAGTTCTCATGGTGTAATAATGGAGATTTCCATCCAAGGCTTCTCTGTAATGGTTGTTGTTATTGTTATTGTTTTCGTTTCAAAAGAGCATACATTTTTTTTATAGCAGTGCGATAAACTCCGTAATAGGTGCACCATTTATTTCGTCCTTGAACTTTCTTATGACCTTTTTGTCGTCTTCACAGTAACACGGATAATCCCGTAAATAATCACTTAAATCAAACATTCTGCATATCGTACATTTCTTGGTAAATATCCTCTGTCTGAATCTCGTAAGATCAGTGAATCTGTATCAGTTAGGAGAAGAATAGCGCGATCACAGTACATATGCTTGATAAATCTATAATGGAAATTGAGCATAAGCATCTTAGATCGAGTATTAGCTGCTCCAGTGTAAACTGGTTTGATGAGTTTCAAATTGATTTTTCTAGACTCGGTAGCTACTAACTCTTCGCCAAAGATATTCGTGTGCATGAAGGTATTCGATAAGACAAGATTGTCACGTCGACCTAACGTGTCTTTAACGATTTGAATGTTTCTGCGTTTTCTGGTGTCTTCAATAATATTTGAAGAAATCCTTGTCGATTACCGTTGGGACTTTGGTTCGTTGTGATGTATTAAAGTCAATGTAACTTATCATCCACGGAGCCCGATCAAACTTGCACGATGATCTTTATCAAGCGCCTGATGTAGTAAATGGTAGTGCATGATATACTTTTTTAGTCTTGATGAGATTGTGTATACGTTTTTGTTTGTTTTTTTTCCACTTTAGTATCTCCAAAACCAAACATGTTCTTTTGTGCTAACTGCTCGGGGGAGAGAGAGAGAGCATCTCATTGGATACAGTAGTCGTGAAAACGTTGAGTTGCAGTTACATATGTTCCAGGCTGCGAGTGCTCTGTTGTATTCATCACAAAAGGCATCTTTTGACGGGAAGAGAAGTTTCCTCAAACCGTGACCAGCTGTTGATGAGCTCATAAGGATAAATTAATTTTTGTTTTTCTTCGATCATTTTTGTCGAGATATATAAAGATAAGGCAGTTTCAACTGAGAACGACCTGTACTTTTGAAAATTGTGTGCGATACATACTATTCTGCTTTCAGTTCTTTGACTAGCGGATGGTTTAACGGATGATGATCAAGTGTCCATCCTACCCTCGTAAATTGTCAGTGATGACCACCACAGATAGATGCAACAGAACATATAGATGTGAATACTGTGCCATGCACAACACGATTATCAAGCTAGGAAGCTAAGGATTTAAGTAATGTCGGGAATGTGGAATTAGATACGATTTACCAAAAACCCTTTACTTTGAGCAAAACCGAATTTACATGCAGCAATTTGCACGGGCAAAACAAGTCACTTCTTGCAGAGTTCCCGCTAGGTACCGAACTTCCAAAACACGTTTTCGTGGCATTTCAATTATCGGCACGGCATGATAATCAGTCTTGAAACAAACACATTTTCGAGAATTCAAGTTCATCTCGCATTCACGTCCAAACCAGGCAATATCAAGAACGAGATTTTGATTGTTATTTTGCTGTAGCTACCAGAAATTATTCACGCCCGTATATATGATGCTCATGGAGGCCATGCAAAAATACCAAGACACAGATACAGGATATCGCTTGATGAATTTGCAGTGTTGTATCCCATTTTCCATTTTAATGTGTATAAAACATTCACAGCATCTCAAAGATTCCACAGCGACTATAGAAATCAGGTGAACTATTGGTGATCCAGGTGCAGATTATGTCTGCTACGCAGTGGTGACATCAGATGGATTTATGACGCTGGACGTGCTTTACGGAAAAATGAATGTAATTGTATAACCGGTAAAACACTTTCAGGCATTTTGGGCATGTTACTTTTATACAACATAATAAAACCTCGATCACATCGTGCTCGCAAGAGTAAAACCAAGCGAAAAAGTAATAGGAAAATTACCAGTGATGCTTCAATTGTCAGCGTCAAAATATTTGCACCTAAATCATTAGGCTCGGTATTGCTTCCACTGGGTCTTCCTGCAGCATAATTGGGGCAACACGAAAAGCAGTGTTAGGCAACGGTGTGACCCGCAGCGGTATTGCTCGCAACAGTGTTTTCAGAAACGGTGTTGCTGGCCGTCAAAACCGTGCTGTTACCATATCTTTAGCAGGATATGCCAACAAAAGACTTTAAAAAATATCTGATTTGAAATACAGTAAAAACATGTCTTATCTACCAATAAGATGAACGCTGTCGCCACAACAGAAAAATATATTGCTGCGGCTGATAAACATTAGAGACCGATATCGATCAAAAATAGTTTGGTGGCCTTAACCGATAAGCTCAATGCTGACTTATCGGCAGGCTGCATCTGTGGTTCAACATGCCGCTGCTAAGAAAGGAATTGTTCTCAAATTGTCTGCGTCTCAACTTTCAAAACAAGGATGGTTTATCGCACCACTGTTAGCAGGTCTCGTTGGAACTGTTCTTTGAGGAATGTTCGGCATCGGAAAAAGTTTTCAGGTTCCTGGAACTACACGTGGGAAAGGTACTTCCCGGAGGAGATGAGTTGCTCAATAAAACAAAAAAAAAAAAAAAACGAAAAAAAAAACGAACGCTGCAAGAAAGTCCCAGGCAACAAAGTTTCCCTTTCCGTTGTGTAACTCTGACATTGCGAGAGTTATCACCGAGCGTTACAAATTTCAGAGGTGTGTTTTCCAAGGATCAACTTGCCAGATCAAAGAAATCACGATGACAGCTTTGTGATTAAAAATTTTCAAAATTAATATGATTGATCAGAAACTCACTGGATAGCAGTATATAATAATCTACAGCTGTGCAACCTATTTTTTATTCCTTTGGTTGACCTCCTCCAGATAACGTGATACCATACACTGTGTGAAAACACAACGCGAGAAAACGCCTGCTGTGGGAGATTGTAAACAATGTGGTGCTATTTACATTCATAAACCTATGGGAAAACTTCCAAGACCTCGCGGAGGATGAACATTACCATAAATAATAAGGACCATAGAATCCACTAGATAAACAACTTGATAAAAACTATCAACCTCTGCCTAGTCAGGAAATCTATAATGGCTTGGATGCGATTGCACTGCAGCACGATATCTGTTACAGGGATTATCAAGACGATCAGCCAGGATGTGATAAAATCATGCTGAGAGACTCAAGGGAATTAAAACCATAAAATTTTACAGAGCTAGTTGACCGCGATCTGGTACTTGGGATCATAGGAACTAAACATAAATTAGGCATCGGTATGATGGCCAGTGTGGATGTTAAGATGCAGTGTGTGAAAACACAACGCGAGAAAACGCCCGACGTGGTAGTGGCGGATGTGGCAAAGTTGTCAGAATCGGAGATGTTCGCGGAAAAAAGGTCATAATCCTGCTGGCAAGAATTTTCCACGCCGCAGAGTCGTTACTTTGAGGGAGGACGATATATGGTCTGCCAATCTCATCGACATGTGAGATTACAGAACCTATAATGATCATTTCAAGTATCTGGTGACGGTCATCGAAGTGCTTAGAAAATACGCATGAAAATCCAAAATGGAAATTCTATCGTTGAGGCGTTATGCAGCATTGTAGGTGCACGCAAACCCAGAATATTATAGGTCGATCATGGTAGTGAATTTTACAACAAAACTGTCTTAGAATGGCTTAAAAACAATAACATGGACATGTATCGCATACAAAATCAAATGAAACCTTCAGTCGTGGTGGGGTTTAATGGAAGTAAACAAAATAATCGCACGTGGAAAAGATTCACCAGCGATAACCAACCGATACTTAGAATTTTTTTTTTTTTTTTTAACATGGAATAATCAGATATGGCACCGAAGCATTAAAATCTCCCCAGCAGACGCTTCATCAACAACACAGGGTTACCATAACCAAAAACCAGGAGTCACGGACAACTTACTTTTTAGACACAAATTTAAGGTCGGTGACTGCGTGAGAATCAGCAGACAAAAAAGCACGTTCGAAAAAGGATCAACACCCAATTAGACCGAGGAATTGTATGGAATTAAAAAGATGCCGGTCGCGTAACCGATTAAAGATGCCATAGGGGAGTTCATCGAAGGCTCTTTTCTACTAAAGAATTACAATTACAGAAAACCAACCAGGACGTATTCAGGATCGAAACAGTTATCTCAACAAAAGGTCAAAAATCTCTCGTCAAATGGTTTGGTTATCCTAACAATTTCAACTCGTGGATTCCGACGGCTGCGCTGAAATCCCTGAGGCAGACTCCAACGCCTTAGATATAATTCTATCTATCAAGTTGCCATGCTTTTACCAGAAACTGGTTTACACTTCGCTGCATGCTCTGGATATCCCATCACCTCAAAAATACGCTAAATTACATTATCAAATTTTAGAAATGTCTGGTGACCCAAAGCGAAGCTCTCGTCAGCAGATTCAGCAACTGAAAAGAAAAAACTGATATCCAAGTGATGCTGATGAATTACATCGGTTTAACTTCTTTTGGATATTTGACTGTTCTCTGCGCTGGTCTCTGATGACTGTGACACCGTCATCAGAGACAGCATTTCAAGAACAACCGGAAGAATGCCCTGGTGACGGCATCCATGTCTCCATCGTTCATTGTGAGCCAATAACTCGTGTACAAGTTAGATATTCTTACAGGCTCATTTTACGCGGGCAAAGAAGACGCACCAGAAGTCATCAACGAGGCTACATCGACTTGTCAGCAGATACTCACCAAGAACCTCATGAACCCGAGAACGGTTCGCACGACCTTTATTGAAGATTTCAAATGATGTATATAACAAACGATTATGAGTTCTGAGGCGATTGAAACACCTCGTACGTTACGTATAGTTGATGCTACGATACAGATTCAGTTTTATGTAGTCTTTCCAAGTCATCGTGGGGCAATCTCGCACACTATATCGCACTAGCATTTATTGGAGTTTTGCAGCAAGTAACAGCCAACGGCACACGTTTATAGCATTACAAATCCAGAACAATATAAACACTCAAACTGTAAATTCGATTATATTTTCACCAATAAGTGAAGACAAAGAGTCATTACCAACCATCCAGTCATGCCAAAGTCCTTGCCAGTCAACACTCATCACTGGTGAAAGCACTTCGTCGTATACATCATGAATATCTTCAACAAGTTTCGTGTATCATAGTGACCAACCTATGTGGCTTCATTACTACCTTCGGGTGCCTTGTTGCTGCACCAACTTATCCCACGTGTGTTTCCTTCGTATGGATCCACAAGATCGTTAAAGTCACAGAGTTCACCACCAAACACGCTTCCTTCTTTTGCCTGAGATTCTTTAAACTTTTCCATTTGGTGAGAAAACAATACGGGCTTGAGGCAAATCGTGCAAGCTCGTCACAAAATTAATCCCACCAAGTCCAATGAATGTATTAAAAGACCCTGCGTGCCAATGTCACGAATTGTAGATATCTCGGAGCACATTGTAGATATCTCGGATCACTTTAGGCACATGGGCGAATAAGCTGAGTCAGTGTTTTTGTGCGGCCCGCATGAAAAAAATTGTTCAGGATTGATATGGGTTTCAAGCATCACAACGTCGTGCACCACATTATTGCTTTTATTTGCATTTCAAATCGTCAATGAGTGAAAAGAACACAAAGAAAGCTCCGCTTCCCGTGGTCTGATCACTTCACAAGGCATTTTGAACATCTTTGAACACGGTCGATCATCAGCCGATAGTGCAATCACGTGCAATCGATCTCATCGTACAACTATATTCAGCAACAGTTGCATTTTACCTGATCCAGCAGAGCGAATGATTAGTACACGAACTGAGTTTGCAAACACAACGTTTGGCCGGTTTTGGTCTTACTTCAGCGGGGGAAATCAGTGAATGAAAAATCCAAGATATTTCACAAATATTTCTTGTTTACTTTCAAACAGAACCTATGAATTTTTTGCATGACGCTTTTGAATAATTCTTTTGTCGTATAATACGATTTTCCTTATTGTGTGAAAACACCTACCGTAAATTCAACTCAGTTCCAACTTGTAATGAACAAGCAACGTTTACTGGATCATGTGATAGACGAGGAGTGCAAAAAAGTTTACGGTTATCAAGAAAGCTGAAAACGGTTTAAAATAATCTCAATGGCGGCAGTGATATCGCGGCTGCATTAACAAAGGTACCGGAACCCAATGGAGTAAATATCCAGGTGAGGAGCATCTTTCTGGAATCAATTCATTTGGGCCTGGTACACGGCTTGATCTTCGACCCGATTCTAATAACAGGTGATGCTGCGTGTTACCGACAAGTTACCGACATGAAAGCATCCAAATTATATCTATGGGCATCAAGGTAACTGATGTGGATCTGATTGATGACTTGAATACGATTAATCCACCCCACTTCTAGAACGAATGGCACGTAAGCATGCCAAGATTGGACTGGGAGGCAAAAGTAAAATTATACCGATATAAACAAACAAATAATGAACACAAGGAGCCGAACGTTATCCAGAATATACGATAGTCCACCTGTGTACTGGAGTGGTGAAATGTTCCGCGTGTGTATATGATCTTTTAAGTGCATCTGCAACAATTGTTGAATCTTTAGACGTCAAAAGCTGCACCTCTTTTATCTACTAGCAATATCTTCAGTAGTTAAGTCTTACTTATATGTTCGCAAACGATTTTGTTGTTTAAGTTCCTCGGAAAATTATTCTTGGTGCTGGTAAGTTAATTTGCCACAGCCCTTGTTTGGCCAACCGTGCTCCAGCAGTCACGCTGGTGACCTTTGCTTCACTTACTAAACCTTTCAATAGCATCGTCACCTTTCCGATAACCGCAAGGAAGTTTAGTACAGTTTGCATGAAGTCTACTCATGTCCTGTTTGTTGTATCAATATATTTTACAAACACATGCCACATCAACAAGATTTATGGATTATTCTCCGGGCTTTGGTTGGTTGTTAGAATCAAGTCATATATCCAATCTTTTACCAGGTCCACCCTAATTGAATCTAGGTTCTCAGAAGGGTTAAGATATTGCTTCCACAGAGAAAATGACGAGCGATGTCATAGATGTATAAGTTGGCCTACGCTACAAATATGTACAGATCGACTAAAACTACTTCCGCAGTTTTAAATATGTCTGCAAATACGTCGGAGATATGATTACGTTGCAACATGCCGAACAGGAAGGCCTCAGCGCGAGGATTGAACAAACGTTTTGAACCGCTGATCCAACCCACCCGTGAAACTGCCGAAGAAGTGAAAATGATGGGAACAGAAAGATAACCATTTCCAATTGCGCCTGTTGGCCCAAAATGAGACGGCTATGATTCAAGAATAGGTGCCGGGAGCAACGTGACCAGCTAAGCACAAGTCACAAAAAAAGGCCTGAAAAGCAGAAAAATGTGTTTTCCGTTCATGTGGCCAAACGCATAAAAAATGGGAAAGGGTAAAGATTGCAAAAATGAGGGTTCTGGACCAGGTGACGAAATGGGGTTTCTGGACGCTCACGAAGAGAAATAGGAGAGGATAAAGGGTGTTTTATTGCCTGATGTTTTTCTTGTCCGAAGTCTAATGTTGAGATAACATCAAGCGCATTTTATTTTATCATTAAAGCTGCATAATCCTTTTTTGGTGATAAGTAATGTGGCTATATGATGTCGATCTGACTTGAAAGTTCTCATGGTGTAATAATGGAGATTTCCATCCAAGGCTTCTCTGTAATGGTTGTTGTTATTGTTATTGTTTTCGTTTCAAAAGAGCATACATTTTTTTTATAGCAGTGCGATAAACTCCGTAATAGGTGCACCATTTATTTCGTCCTTGAACTTTCTTATGACCTTTTTGTCGTCTTCACAGTAACACGGATAATCCCGTAAATAATCACTTAAATCAAACATTCTGCATATCGTACATTTCTTGGTAAATATCCTCTGTCTGAATCTCGTAAGATCAGTGAATCTGTATCAGTTAGGAGAAGAATAGCGCGATCACAGTACATATGCTTGATAAATCTATAATGGAAATTGAGCATAAGCATCTTAGATCGAGTATTAGCTGCTCCAGTGTAAACTGGTTTGATGAGTTTCAAATTGATTTTTCTAGACTCGGTAGCTACTAACTCTTCGCCAAAGATATTCGTGTGCATGAAGGTATTCGATAAGACAAGATTGTCACGTCGACCTAACGTGTCTTTAACGATTTGAATGTTTCTGCGTTTTCTGGTGTCTTCAATAATATTTGAAGAAATCCTTGTCGATTACCGTTGGGACTTTGGTTCGTTGTGATGTATTAAAGTCAATGTAACTTATCATCCACGGAGCCCGATCAAACTTGCACGATGATCTTTATCAAGCGCCTGATGTAGTAAATGGTAGTGCATGATATACTTTTTTAGTCTTGATGAGATTGTGTATACGTTTTTGTTTGTTTTTTTTCCACTTTAGTATCTCCAAAACCAAACATGTTCTTTTGTGCTAACTGCTCGGGGGAGAGAGAGAGAGCATCTCATTGGATACAGTAGTCGTGAAAACGTTGAGTTGCAGTTACATATGTTCCAGGCTGCGAGTGCTCTGTTGTATTCATCACAAAAGGCATCTTTTGACGGGAAGAGAAGTTTCCTCAAACCGTGACCAGCTGTTGATGAGCTCATAAGGATAAATTAATTTTTGTTTTTCTTCGATCATTTTTGTCGAGATATATAAAGATAAGGCAGTTTCAACTGAGAACGACCTGTACTTTTGAAAATTGTGTGCGATACATACTATTCTGCTTTCAGTTCTTTGACTAGCGGATGGTTTAACGGATGATGATCAAGTGTCCATCCTACCCTCGTAAATTGTCAGTGATGACCACCACAGATAGATGCAACAGAACATATAGATGTGAATACTGTGCCATGCACAACACGATTATCAAGCTAGGAAGCTAAGGATTTAAGTAATGTCGGGAATGTGGAATTAGATACGATTTACCAAAAACCCTTTACTTTGAGCAAAACCGAATTTACATGCAGCAATTTGCACGGGCAAAACAAGTCACTTCTTGGAGAGTTCCCGCTAGGTACCGAACTTCCAAAACACGTTTTCGTGGCATTTCAATTATCGGCACGGCATGATAATCAGTCTTGAAACAAACACATTTTCGAGAATTCAAGTTCATCTCGCATTCACGTCCAAACCAGGCAATATCAAGAACGAGATTTTGATTGTTATTTTGCTGTAGCTACCAGAAATTATTCACGCCCGTATATATGATGCTCATGGAGGCCATGCAAAAATACCAAGACACAGATACAGGATATCGCTTGATGAATTTGCAGTGTTGTATCCCATTTTCCATTTTAATGTGTATAAAACATTCACAGCATCTCAAAGATTCCACAGCGACTATAGAAATCAGGTGAACTATTGGTGATCCAGGTGCAGATTATGTCTGCTACGCAGTGGTGACATCAGATGGATTTATGACGCTGGACGTGCTTTACGGAAAAATGAATGTAATTGTATAACCGGTAAAACACTTTCAGGCATTTTGGGCATGTTACTTTTATACAACATAATAAAACCTCGATCACATCGTGCTCGCAAGAGTAAAACCAAGCGAAAAAGTAATAGGAAAATTACCAGTGATGCTTCAATTGTCAGCGTCAAAATATTTGCACCTAAATCATTAGGCTCGGTATTGCTTCCACTGGGTCTTCCTGCAGCATAATTGGGGCAACACGAAAAGCAGTGTTAGGCAACGGTGTGACCCGCAGCGGTATTGCTCGCAACAGTGTTTTCAGAAACGGTGTTGCTGGCCGTCAAAACCGTGCTGTTACCATATCTTTAGCAGGATATGCCAACAAAAGACTTTTAAAAATATCTGATTTGAAATACAGTAAAAACATGTCTTATCTACCAATAAGATGAACGCTGTCGCCACAACAGAAAAATATATTGCTGCGGCTGATAAACATTAGAGACCGATATCGATCAAAAATAGTTTGGTGGCCTTAACCGATAAGCTCAATGCTGACCTATCGGCAGGCTGCATCTGTGGTTCAACATGCCGCTGCTAAGAAAGGAATTGTTCTCAAATTGTCTGCGTCTCAACTTTCAAAACAAGGATGGTTTATCGCACCACTGTTAGCAGGTCTCGTTGGAACTGTTCTTTGAGGAATGTTCGGCATCGGAAAAAGTTTTCAGGTTCCTGGAACTACACGTGGGAAAGGTACTTCCCGGAGGAGATGAGTTGCTCAATAAAACAAAAAAAAAAAAAAAACGAAAAAAAAAACGAACGCTGCAAGAAAGTCCCAGGCATCAAAGTTTCCCTTTCCGTTGTGTAACTCTGACATTGCGAGAGTTATCACCGAGCGTTACAAATTTCAGAGGTGTGTTTTCCAAGGATCAACTTGCCAGATCAAAGAAATCACGATGACAGCTTTGTGATTAAAAATTTTCAAAATTAATATGATTGATCAGAAACTCACTGGATAGCAGTATATAATAATCTACAGCTGTGCAACCTATTTTTTATTCCTTTGGTTGACCTCCTCCAGATAACGTGATACCATACACTGTGTGAAAACACAACGCGAGAAAACGCCTGCTGTGGGAGATTGTAAACAATGTGGTGCTATTTACATTCATAAACCTATGGGAAAACTTCCAAGACCTCGCGGAGGATGAACATTACCATAAATAATAATAAGGACCATAGAATCCACTAGATAAACAACTTGATAAAAACTATCAACCTCTGCCTAGTCAGGAAATCTATAATGGCGTGGATGCGATTGCACTGCAGCACGATATCTGTTACAGGGATTATCAAGACGATCAGCCAGGATGTGATAAAATCATGCTGAGAGACTCAAGGGAATTAAAACCATAAAATTTTACAGAGCTAGTTGACCGCGATCTGGTACTTGGGATCATAGGAACTAAACATAAATTAGGCATCGGTATGATGCCCAGTGTGGATGTTAAGATGCAGTGTGTGAAAACACAACGCGAGAAAACGCCCGACGTGGTAGTGGCGGATGTGGCAAAGTTGTCAGAATCGGAGATATTCGCGGAAAAAAGGTCATAATCCTGCTGGCAAGAATTTTCCACGCCGCAGAGTCGTTACTTTGAGGGAGGACGATATATGGTCTGCCAGTCTCATCGACATGTGAGATTACAGAACCTATAATGATCATTTCAAGTATCTGGTGACGGTCATCGAAGTGCTTAGAAAATACGCATGAAAATCCAAAATGGAAATTCTATCGTTGAGGCGTTATGCAGCATTGTAGGTGCACGCAAACCCAGAATATTATAGGTCGATCATGGTAGTGAATTTTACAACCAAACTGTCTCAGAATGGCTTAAAAACAATAACATGGACATGTATCGCATACAAAATCAAATGAAACCTTCAGTCGTGGTGGGGTTTAATGGAAGTAAACAAAATAATCGCACGTGGAAAAGATTCACCAGCGATAACCAACCGATACTTAGAATTTTTTTTTTAACATGGAATTGTTCACCAGGAATAATCAAATATGGCATCGAAGCATTAAAATCTCCCCAGCAGACGCTTCTTCATCAACAACACAGGGTTACCATAACCGAAAACCAGGAGTCACGGAGAACTTATTTTTTAGACACAAATTTAAGGTCGGTGACTGCGTGAGAATCAGCAGACAAAAAAGCACGTTCGAAAAAGGATCAACACCCAATTAGACCGAGGAATTGTATGGAATTAAAAAAATGCCGGTCACGTATACGATTAAAGATGCCATTGGGGAGTTCATCGAAGGCTCTTTTCTACTAAAGAATTACAATTACAGAAAACCAACCAGGACGTATTCAGGATCGAAAAAGTTATCTCAACAAAAGGTCAAAAATCTCCCGTCAAATGGTTTGGTTATCCTAACAATTTCAACTCGTGGATTCCGACGACTGCGCTGAAATCCCTGAGGCAGACTCCAACGCCTTAGATATAATTCTATCTATCAAGTTGCCATCTTTTTACCAGAAACTGGTTTACACTTCGCTGCATCCTCTGGATATCCCATCACCTCAAAAATACCCTAAAATACATTATCAAATTTTAGAAATGTCTGGTGACCCAAAGCGAAGCTCTCGTGAGCAGATTAAGCAACTGAAAAGAAAAAACTGATATCGCAGTGATGCTGATGAATTAAATCTGTTTAACTTCTTTTGGATATTTTACTGTTCTCTGCACTAGTCTCTGATGACCGTGACACCGTCTCCTCCTCTGATCAACCTCATACTCATCCAAGTTCAAATCATCTCTAGGATCTCACTCAAATCGTTATTAACAAAATCCACAACCTCATCTAAACGTTTCAATATATCCTCATAGTCACTCTTCACTGGGAACAAATATGACGTCGGAGACTAATGACCACAATTCTGTCCATAACCGTGGTACAAAAACTGAGCCAAAACTATGTGTTTGCTTTTAAGAAGTTAGTGTTAGGACTGGTCCGCCTGGTGGCAGGATAATGTGACTGGGTGGGACGTGTCTGCGGCGTGACGCCCCAGTGCTAAACACCACTATATACTGTCACACTGCAGACACCGTAGCGAATGACTGAAAAAGTGTTAAAAGCTACGTTAAAAATCGAAATCACACACACACACACACACACACCTTTTTCTTTTGACCGCATTTCGTCACTTGATCCAGAACCCCCAATAATACACTATCCCATTTTTTTTTCTGCGTTTGGCATACAGAAACATTTTTCTGCTTTCGAGTGACCACCACCCAGCCCTCCAAAAGTTGTCCAGAACCTACTCTTTAATGCGTTTCGTCACTTGGTCCAGAAACCCCATTTCCTGCGTTTGAGTGTCCCCTCCCCAGAAATGTGGGCAAGAACCAACGATTAAACTTACAGCGTTACCAGTCCTAACACTAACCTCTTAAAAGCAAAAAGGATAGTTCTGGCTCAGTTTTTGTACAACGGCTATGGACAGAATTGTGGTCATTAGTCTCCGACGTCATATTTGTTCCCAGTGAAGAGTGACTATGAGGATATATTGAAACGTTTTGATGAGGTTGTGGCTTTTGTTAATAACGATCTGAGTGATATCCTAGAGATGATTTGAACTTGGATGAGTTTGAGGTTGATCAGTGGAGAGACGGTGTCACAGTCATCAGAGACAGCATTTCAAGAACAACCGGAAGAATGCCCTGGTGACGGCATCCATGTCTCCATCGTTCATTGTGAGCCAATAACTCGTGTACAAGTTAGATATTCTTACAGGCTCATTTTACGCGGGCAAAGAAGACGCACCAGAAGTCATCAACGAGGCTACATCGACTTGTCAGCAGATACTCACCAAGAACCTCATGAACCCGAGAACGGTTCGCACGACTTTTATTGAAGATTTCAAATGATGTATATAACAAACGATTATGAGTTCTGAGGCGATTGAAACACCTCGTACGTTACGTAAAGTTGATGCTACGATACAGATTCAGTTTTATGTAGTCTTTCCAAGTCATCGTGGGGCAATCTCGCACACTATATCGCACTAGCATTTATTGGAGTTTTACAGCAAGTAACAGCCAACGGCACACGTTTATAGCATTACAAATCCAGAACAATATAAACACTCAAACTGTAAATTCGATTATATTTTCACCAATAAGTGAAGACAAAGAGTCATTACGAACCATCCAGTCATGCCAAAGATTTATAAAAATGGTACTAGCAGCTGCCTCGCTTGGCGCTCAGCATTATTAGACTAGTGTTAGAACTGTTAGGCCTGGTGTCAGGATAATGTGACCGGGTTGGACATTTTGCTACATGTCTGTGGCATGATGTGCTCGACATCACTATAAAGTGTCACAATGCAGACATCGTAGTGATTTGACTGTAAAATTGCTAAAGCTACGTTAAGTATTATACACATGCGCGCACGAACCACCCAAGACATTTTGCTCAACTTTAGGAATTATCAATTAGCAGTAAAAGTCGAGTAATCTCCTTTTAAAATATAAAAATGTACATACATGAAAAAGCAAGTAGACCTTCTGCTGAGAAGTATTGCAGAAATATAACTTCTGCGTGGTTCCATTACTGCATATTAAGTCCTTGAAATAATTGGAATCAGCTCAAATACAAAATCTTCTGGTATCAAACAAGATCAACAGCCTACTAAATGATAGTTTTAAGTCTATAAAAGCATCGCATGTCTACAAGAGGGATCTATAATTATAATTGATAGTACTAGAGCAAGAAAAAACGTGATATCGAAAAATGATATATACAGCAATAATTTGTAGCAATTAGATCAATAAAAATCTTACATCGATAAGACTAATCTTAATCATATCCATATAATATTGGATATATTCTGTGACCTAAGAATTTCCAAAGCTGGAAATAAAGAAACATGATGAAAATATAGCGATTGGTTTACGAATCAGTTACAGATTTTTCAGCAGTAGCGCATTACAGCAAAGATCATGGATTTTATGGAACAACAACAAACGATTGGCAGAAGCATTGTTTGGTGAAGTTAAACAAGAAATTATGTGAGGTAGTGGGTTGTGACCAAGATCAGTCTTGTCGTCCTAATTGTTGGTACTGCTGCCCTGTTTAAGAGTCTTAATTTAAGGATTGTCTACATAATTATTATTATTAATAATATTATCTTAGTTAATTTCTGCGGTTTCTACATAATAAATTTACTGACGAATTTTTGTAGACTTGTCATCAACTGCTGGTTTTACATTTTACCTCGCTGGAATTTATAGACGCAATTATTCCTAGTCCAGCAGAATCTGATAAATTATATAAATTGTTATTAGGCCTTATTTTCATAACCATATCGCTTGGTAATAAAAAAAAGTGCGATCACTACCAACTACATCTTTAGCCTAACTTTTGAATATGAAATATATTTTTGATGTTTTGTTGCTCTGTTTTCATCTGAGATATATTCTTGTTTATCTAAAATATGATTTTTGAATTAACAGAACTGTACAAATTGTTCTATTTTGCACTTGAACACCTAAACAAAATACACATCATATATCATCTAATACTCTGATTTAGACGTCCTGTTCAATCTTGCATAAGAAATAAGTCCGTCCTGTTCTTTCTTTATGAAGCCTAAGTCCATTATTGCAACATAGATGATAGAACTTATTGTTTCAGGCGAAGATTGAGTTATGCTTCATCTGACAGATTCATAGAAACATTTCAAATTCAAAATAATATAATTCTTGGATATAAAAGTCTTCTCCTCGCCCCATGTCAGAGTTGTTTTGCATCGCCTTTTGATTTGGATCCTGCATTTCTTATGTAATAAATCAAAAGTCAATCTCTGATTTTTTCATAAAATATTACTGATATTTTGTTTTAAGGTATATTTTAACGATTTATTTATTTATTTCATCTCAAGAAATATTTCTGGAAAAAAATCCTGGACCGCTGGTGTTTAAATTTAATTAAAAGTCTATGACACTAAACCTTCATAATTTTATAAAGAAAATAAAAGCAAATGTTTATCAAAATTGTTTTGAAAACCTTAGCCACTGATCTTTAAAATATCTGAGAAACCCTTAGGCTACTAAAGCACAAAAGTTTGTACTGAAACGTTAATACACATGGAATGAAAGTAATGACAGGTGAAAATGCTTTGCCATGAAATTTTTGTCGACTGTTAAATCGGTTAATAATATTAGAAATTTCGGTATAAGATTTTAAGAGCGAAATGTGTGGGGAGAAACAAAAACAATTAAAAATGAGAAAAGACAACCTAAATGTTGTAAAGTGCCCCATAGTTTTTTAAAAAAAAATGAAAACTGGTAAAAACGGGATAAAACAGGAAAGGTAAGCTCAATCAGGCTTTCTGTGCTGTTATAGCCAAAGTGCAAGGAATAAAATCGTGAGAAAAATATTGATAAGACTGAGTATATAATACTTTATTATTCGTATTAAATACTTTTCATCCTGTATGTAATTTATTCATTCCATGGGAAACTTTAAACTACATAATGATATTTTTCACTGTCTGTTAGTCGAATAATTAGAGATATTTGTCTAAATAATGTTCTGCTGGATGATTAATAATTAATGCGTTGAAAGTTTAGTCGGAATAATTATATTTTAACTAAACTGGTTGGGACGGGGATTATTGGATGATGATCACACAAAGAAAATGATTACACAAAGATGTTTTTCATTTTAGAAAACATATTTATGACAATTATTTTCACACACACACACACACACACACACACACACACACACACACACACAACTTAGGAAGCATGCTATTCCTTTATGTACTTTTCTTCTAGTAAATATTATTTATGTCACCAGATGATACTGTTTAAGCGACATGAAAAGTCAGGGATTACCTTGTAGGTTGGAAGGACTGGTGACAATAGCTGATCGTCTGCTTCTGTGATCGGTTTAGTCTTAGTCTCATACTCTTGGTCTCTAATTTTGAAATCAGGATATTTCAGTAGTGGAGACGGGCTGATTAGTACTCCATTTTCTGGTATACAAATCAAAACATTGTCCAGAGTTTGTGACAAGTGCGATTCAAGCTGCATTGAAGTTGTCATAGTTAAACCGTCACTACTTCGAAGATGAAATTTTACATTTCTCAAATAAAGGAGATTGACGTGCATCTCCTTACTCTGGGAATTATTAGATACCTTGACATTCATCACAGTGGGTTTAATTTCAGGTCCTGTTGCTGGTTGGAATTTAGAAGGATCTGGAGACATCTTCTGTAGTTTTGTGGTTACAGGTGAAACAAACTCGGGTGCATGCCGATATTTATGTGCCACATACTTAGTATCCATTCGGTCGCTCTGAGTGTCTGATTGTTTCATATTTTGATTCAGAGTTTCCGGATGGTTTTCTAGATACAACAAAGCTTCTAAAATTCCCTCGTTTCAATCTGATGATGCTGTTTTTCAATAAAATCATTCCCTTTGTGTGAACCCTTATAGGCAATCATGCGTTCGTGGGACTTTGTGGGTGAAACAAGGTTGATTATGTGAGCCCTAGTAGATTTTTCTAATATGATGACTTTCTCCATATTGTACAGATGGCCAGCTCGCTTCTCCTCCATCTCCAAATTCAGACGGCGCTGTTCCCTCCGGCTCTGCTCCCGGGCTGCCTCTTAGGGTTCAACATTCTGCTGTAGTACCAATTCCTTCTAACAAGGAAGTCTTTTGTCAGGCCAGTCAAGACTTATCAAATTTGGCTCCGACTAAGAAGAGTGGATCAGCAATATGATCAAACCTTGCATCATTAGGGAAGTGATGAAAACTAAATCAGAAAAGGAACAAAATATATTCAAACGATATTTTAAAAGAGTTCTCTGACTGCCAAGTAAACACCCACCCCCTTATTCATGTATTTTATTTGGGTTTTTCTTGCGATGTCGGTCAAATGGTTAAGGAACTCGGTTGCCTGTCCTACATTATATTGTATATTTTCAAATCTTTTAACTTAAAAAAATAATTAGATTTTCACAAATTAAACTCTACTCCTAATCACCATCTATATTTTTTGTTTGATTTCAATGAAATAACTATGCTAAAATAGTGAGCAGTGTATCTCCAGTCAGAGATGTCTTTTGGAACAGACATTACAGTTTAAAAAATGTACGTGACCACTGTACAATCATAAGGAAGAGAAGTTCACAAACTACAAATTTCATCAGGATTTTCCAAACAATCCAGCATTTGACATTGCTAAGTAGTATCTATAGACACTGGCTCATTTTAGGAGCAGTAAAAACACTTCTTTTTATTTTAAGTGTCATAAAGATTTTTATAACGATTTGAAAGGAATAGCAGCTCTTGCGAAAAAGGTCGATTGTTCTGCAGAAAAACGTACAAATGAATTAATATTTAAAAATTTAAAGTTGAAAACTGCGAATGTCAGATACAACGATTAAGTAACAGTGAATCAATATTACTTATGCAACTGGTTGAAACAGCCGAAGTTTAAATTTTGAAACAATCTCAAAAAGTAAAGGACCACATTTAAAAAAAGCAAGAACACATTACTCATTTTAACAGATAATATAAGTGCCATGTATTCATTTATGTTTTCATTTTTCAAAGTTTTATTTGAGTCTCATTTAAAGCTTGTGTTAAAAACAAGCAAATTCTAATGTATCCTGCAATCTAGATCACAATGGAATACAGACTTGTACAATTTTCATACTTCCACTGAATGATAATTTAGATTACTATGGGACACAGATCTGTTCAACGCTCTTGTTTCAAATGAATTATAATTTGATAAATATGGGAGATAGACTCTTACTTCCAGTGAATGATAAACTAGATAACTAATGGTAACATATATACACAACCCTTTTACTAGCAATGAATGATAAGTTCGATAGCTATGAGACACAGAGTTGTACAACCCTTTTACATGCAAAAGAATGATAAATTTTAAACAGGTCGATGCAGTGGATAATATAACCTGTTATCATAATATTTATTTAGCATATGCGTTATATTATTATTATTATTATTATTATTATTATTATTACTGGTAAAATGATTCATCGATTCATCGATAATTTTAATGAAAGTTATTTTTGTTTCCAGCAGTCATGAATAAGTATGACTAGTTTGCCATGATATTCTTTAAATATGGCATTCATATGAAACTGCATTTGCAGTCCTAGGCACTCATTTATGTTAGTAAAAAATTAAAAAGATTCGCTCGCCGTCTTCGAATTAAAACAAAGTAATCTGCCCTCACCCCTATTCCATAGCAATTATCTTAACCCATTAGCATGTTCAGTCTATAGGATATACATTCCAAACGTATTCCACATGTATAATAAAGTCCTTTACTCATAATATAATAACAACTTTTACGTGAAGTTTCTGCATTGATATTTATCTTGTTTACTTGGGTCAATTTGAAAACTATACTACGGGTATGTCACGCGGTGAAATACGTTACATTGAAATCTCATTGATGGTTATTGCTTTTTCCGGGCAAGGTTAAATACCAACTACCAATCAGGAATTAGTATAGCTTTATCCATACATGACAAACAGGACGTATTAGAAAAGCAACATAGAAACTTCGAGCAAAAGTCATTGATATGTAAAGTACTTCAACAGAGATGCTGTCAGAGTGTGCAGTTGCGTGAATCGCGCAAACTTTGTACGAATTCGCAAACTTGGAGAACAGTGATGAGCGAGAATTACTGAAATTAATTGAAAACCCCGCATATAACAATGTGCTCGGCGACTTGTACAATATTTTATTTAACCGTTTCTGTAGCGACGTATGTTTTTCGGGTAGGCTCCTTAAGTATGAAACGAATGGTTGTTAACTAAATTTGATTGGCACATTGTGACCTGTAATAAGCATTATGGCGTAGTTTGAACCTTCCTTGAAGCAAGTTTTACAAATGCGTATTTAGAATACGGGCTACCTAGAAACCAAAATGTCTGATTCCCAGCGCGTGGTTCATTACGTTTTCGTGCAACAAATACTAGCAGGTGATAGTCACGATGACAATAATATAAAAGCTATGAAGTTTATTAGATCATTGGAGCTTGGAAATTATTAATGGAGATACCAGTGAGTGATTTTGAGCAAGGAAATAGTGTAGGTATACTTGTTGGATGAACAAAAATAGACGGCATGATGTTCAATCTAACTTTCAACGGTTTTTCGAAATTAAATTTAGAAAGGGCAGAATGTTGAGCCCAATTAAAATATAGACAATTTAAAAGTAGAAAGCAATTTTCATTTTTTTATCATTCAATTTAGTCCTGCGGATCATATGCCCAAAAATAATATATGCATATCAGAGTTATGATAAACTGAAATTAATAAGTAAAGATATTTATTTGAATACCTATGTCTGCACAAGCAGATTGGCATTGATGGACTAAACACTCTAATACAGCATTATGGAACAGATAAGAAATCTGGTATGGTAGTCAGTAAACTACTGATTCCAGAAAGTAAGTTTACGTTAGCGACAAATCTTATTTTGGAGCCGATGTATCCAAAAGATAGTATCTGTGATCTGTGGAAAATCGTAAATAACAACCACAAAGATCATTTCTCCAACTGACAAAGCTAGCTTCAGAAGGAAGCACAGAAAAATATTCATTGTCCTTTTGCATCTGCAGGAAGTACAAGGTGATCGATTTTGTTTTGTTGGTATTCGTCCTCATTCACATGCCCCGATTTATTTTAGATGAGATTTTTTTGGTAAGAAGAAATTGCTTTATTTCTTTTATTTTGAAGATAATATAATGTCTTCTAAGTTTAAGTGAGACATGAAATTGGTAAAGATGCTTTCAAAACATTTATGTCATGCAAAACAAATGGCCTCGTGGCTGAATGGTTTAAAACATTGAATAAAACGCACTAACAAGCAGTCTGTTTGAAAGTATTTTTGTTTTCTTGTCATCGAAGAATTGAAAATAATTATGTATATTTAATTTATTGTTTTGTTTTTTATAGTTATGAACAGTTTTTAAAATTTCATTTCATGCTATTTGTAGTTGGGGCTCCGCCCAGTTTCCTCGAACTCCAGCAGAAAAAAATACACTCTCGCACCATGTCACCACGTGGTGGGTGCACTTTTGCACTCCCCGGGTTGATTATGGGGGGTTGTGTGTGTGCAGAAATCTGTTGAACGTACAGAAGACCCCGTTTATGTGTGTGCTGTCCCTAGAGATATGTTCGAATTAAGTTTATGTGTTGTACTGTCCCTAGAGATAAGTTAGAATTAAGACTACATGTTGCACTGTCCCTAGAAATAAGTTAGAATTAAGTTTATGCATATCCTCTGAACTTGCTAGGATGTCATTTGGCAACCTAGGAGTTCACATTGGGATTGTCTTCGTCTAATTTCGAATGCCCCTAAGCTTGATAGAATGTCGTTTGGCAATCTAGGAGTTCACATGGGGTTGTGCTGTGATTATATGTTTTGTAAATTTTTATTTTTAAAATTTAGAAAATATTATTCTGATTCAGAAATATTCATTTTTAGATTTAGAAAATATTATTCTGATTCAGAAATATTTTTATTTTAAATAAATATTTATTATATAGTGAATTCTGAAAATATTAATGCTGTCATTGTTGCTATTAAGCAATTACAACATGACGGTATAAAAATTTCTGATGAACTTAATCCTGAAAAAATTATATGTGATTTTGAATCATTACAATTTCGAAAATCCTAGAACAGATATACACTACAAGCCGATTACAGATTCATAAAGTTGATTCAGCAGGCAATGTTACAGTCGTTGGCAGCAGTTACAGATGCTGAGGTCAAACTATTTGTACCCCTTGCACACTCAATCGAAAAAAATTAGGTTCTAATTATCTCACGAGTACGAAGCAAGAAGACTTGTGAACCCTCATATATGACAGTTGAGAGAGATTATGTCCAGTGATGATTGTGATTGTGAAAGCGCTGTCACCAGTGACTGTAGTGACGACGAAACTAACTCTGTCACCGTGACTGTGGTACCAGCTAAACAAGAGGGATAAATACAGTAAAAAATTATTTATTCAGATAATTTTATTTTGTATTCTGATAATAATCACTCCGATAATACTCGGTCAAATTTTTTATTTTAATTGGGTAACTTACCCGTTTGATTTTTCAGATTTTAATCGGAATTTCTTTTTATTGAGTACAAAATTACCCATCAAATTATGAAATTTAGTCAGATTTTCAGTAAAAAAAATCAGATTTATTCAAATTAATTTTTTTATTAATAAATATTTATTTATTTAGATTTATTCAGATTTTGAAATTAATCGGGTAATCCGCCGAAATTCAGTCAAATCTTTTTATTTTAATCAGGTAACTTATCCGTCAAATTTTTCAGATTTTAATCGGAATTTCTTGTTTTGTGTACCAACCTACCCGTCAAATTATGAAATTTAATTAGATTTTCAGCAAAAAAATCAGATTTATTCAAATTTATTCAAATTCATTTTTTATTAATAAAGATTTATTATTTAGATTTTGAAAATCCACCTATCAAATTGTGAAATTCAGTCAAATTTTTTATTTTTATCGGGTAACTTACCCGTCAAATTTTTCAGATTTTAATCGGAATTTATTTTTTGAGTACCAACTTACCCGCCAAATTATGAAATTTTCAGTAAAAAGAAATCTCATATATTCAAATTTATTCGACATTTTTTTTGTTCTATGAGCGTACATACAGATTTATATTTAATGATTCTCCTCGTAAAATCAAAAGGTGTCCAATTTGGTCAGTATGTTTGAAATGTATCCTTGATAATAGCGGATTATGTACACGTAAATAAATAACATTGATTGGTTCTGATACAATTAAATACCCTGGGGGGACTTGAGGGGTAAATGTGTATAAAATGTATCCTTGTTGAGCCTGACTGGATTTTTGTAAATCTACTTGATAACTTCCATCGATGGCGTCACATACTAGATTGACTGCGATCGTCGATGTGATATTTACAACACCTGGTGATACATGACGACCTCCACCGTACGGATCATTATTGTATCTTAAACTGGTTGGTGGTGGAGCTACTTTTCTCCATGATTCAAGAATTTTTGGAAAGTAATCGTCGATGATGATAAAATTAGAAACTTTTATCAGCGATGTGATTCTGCTGTGGAATTTTCATGAAGTTTTTTCCGTTGTAAGAAGTTCATCCCGGGTTGGTTCTGGTGGTCCTTGATTAAACCGGTGGAATTTCTAACCAACCTAGAACAGTTCTGATCGAACTTTGATATATATCTACTGCTTAATCCGGTGAATAAATTTTAATCGCGGATTCCTTGCCCGTTATAGATTTGATTCTGCGTTGGAATTCATCATTGATCTGTTCGATTTGATAACTGCCCGTAGGTATACTGACTACTTGCCAATCTGGAGTTCCATCGTCTTTATTCTTATTTGCAAATACCAGTGAGTTATTTGGCTACAGCCCACCAAACGATTTTCATCTAATATTTGGCCAGCTATAATAAACTCGTAATTGTGATAGCACTATTTCTTTGGCTGGAATCGCAGTTGGAAAAACAATATCAAATTCAGGATTAGTTGAACTGGTTGATAACATTGTGGTTTTTGGCGGTGCTGTATTAGTGACGATCTGTTGTAGTAGTTCTTGCGGCGACGACATTATTGAAGAATCAGGATTTTAAATCAGGATTTTTTCTGGTTCTCCATCTACTAATGTCTCGTTGTAAATCTTAATTATTTCTGTGAACTCGTTATCTGATAATATACCGTCGTTGAGATACGATGAAATCAACGATGATAGTTTAGAGTATGCTAACGTCACCGCGTGCAGTTTTATTGTGTACTGGTGTAATTTTGCATTTGTACACGTCGATATTTTTTTGCGATGACATTAAGAACACCAGCAATTGTTGTTGCAGCTGAAACACAAATTGTTACAACTGCCGGCGACGTCAATAGCAATACACCAGTTCCAGCGATGATCGCAGATGCTGAATACACAACTACGTTGATGACTACTGCGCGTCTGCGATATTATTTTTTACTTCTGCGCTGTTCTCGTCCATGATATTTTTCAGTTTGGTTTGTAACTCACATACTTGATTGTATCTGTGTTGGTTAGCGTCGATCGATCATTATACTATATTAAGTAATTAATTGAGGTGTTTCAGGGATAAATTCAAGACACCACCAGTAAGACGCTGCGGTTAATTTTTTATCAGATGGTTCCAGTATAAATGTTTCTCCGGCATCTTTATTTAACTCAATAGACACAGTTCCAGAAAAATTATCGGTTGAATGACGCCATGGAAATGTAGTAAATATTCTAAATTTGGCAGAGCTAAACACAGACAGCCTGTACACACCAGTTACTTCCGCGATATGTTTGATAGTGCTTTTTTGTGGTGTCCATGTTGATGATCCTGATGATACTCTGTATACGACATTGTTGATCTGCGAGTGAGAAATTATAATCAGATTAATTTTATTAACAATATTAGGAATTCCACTGACAATATCGTTGAGTTTTGTGTTAATCTCGGAGACTTCCAAAAAATTCACTAATGGTTCTATTTACGTGTCTTCGTGATTAGAAAAATCAGTTCTATCACCGGTCTTTAACACTCGTTCGGATATATTATCTCGGAATGACGACGGAGTAACAACACTAGGGACAAGTTTTCCATCTGTTACGAACAATGATATAGCTGATTGAAATATTACTCGTCATCAATTTTCCTTCACGGTTTTGAAATACTATAAATTCACCAGGATCAACGTTGGCAAGATTGAGCAGGTCAGATAATTCATCATTGACCTGTTTTGTTACTCGTTTGAATAAATCTTCACCTGGTGTTTGTTGGGTTTTAGTTTTAGCTGATCTTCCGTAAATATCTACCATTCTACATTTAATGGTTGTTTAAAACGGTGTACTTGTACACGACTTTATGAGGTGGCGCTGATGATTTTGAAATCGCGTCAAGTACAGGAAGTGCTTCACGGCCACATATTGGTGGGTCGGTTATTTTTTGTGTTGGTAACGTTGAATACCAGATTGGAATTTGCATGTTGCTCACATATTTTAAAAATTCCTTCCGTGGTGCTAACCCGTACGAATCAAAATAAACAATTCCACGTGGATCAATCGAGTATGCAACCCAGTGAGTACCTGACCGGATTTTTTATCGAGATTAATAATACCAGTTTCAACGCTGTTTGGATTTGATGGTAGCTGATCACGCATAAAAACACCTCTGAAGTTTTTGATGTTTAATCGCGCAGCAGCATCAAGTAAATCAAAATTGGACATAGGAAGAATCAACGTGTTCCTGGAATTCTTAATCGGCTTCCGTACCGCGGTAAAGTTCCCGGAAGTCTCAAACCGCGTCCTTTTTTTAAACCTTTTCCTGTTGCTTTCTTTAGTGTCATTTCAGCGGCAGATCCAACAGCGCCTAACGCAGCAGCTTTTGCAACAGCTGCAGCAGCTGCAGCAATTATTCCTGGAATAACTGCGAGAAGTGGGAATATTCCACCGGTTTTAACAGCATCGCTGATAGCACTCGCGGAAAGATTAAATCGTACTCCGGTCATTGATTTTTTTTAGCTGCATTAAGGTGCATATGTTGACGTTCTGTCAGTGATAGTTTATTCGGACTACCTGAGATTTGTCCTTGTTTTAACGATATTGTTGTTCCGCAGTTATCTTTGGACGCTGATGGTAGCTTTTTAATCTGACCAGGAGTCAGACTGACACTAATATCATGATATTACATTTATAATATCATCCTGATTTTTAAATTAAAGATTACATATTTTCTACTGGGACATCAACGACTTTCATGCGGCCACCAGCACCTTCAAGTAGCATCGTTTAATCGGATAATGTAACCGCGATTGCTCTGTAATTGGCAATAACTCCTCGGTTTACGCGAGCTCGAAAGTGTACATCAACGGCGGATTGTCTGAATAAATCTAAATGTTCCAGTGAGAAATAATAGATCAAATACAGTGTTGTAAAATCCCGCTGAAATATTTGCAAACCAGTATTAACATTTTAATCATGCCCCATATATGTCATCAAACGATGATACGCACGTACAACATGATCATGCACGAAATTCAATAATATGTCCTTGACTCGTTCTTGATGTCCATTTATTCTTGAAGAAACTTCTGTGACGCCAAGTTTGTCAAATATCATTATACTACGTGTTTGTGAGTTTACTCGTGCTGCATCTTGGAAAACAATAAATATATGTTTCGGTGCAGAGACACCTTGTCTGCCATGTTAATGTTAATGTTACTCTGGATAGAGTCTGTGGTCATCGTCAACCATGACAACGTTGATTTAACACCTTGATCCGTGAAAGAGATTAATCGTTGTTCTTCGGTTATTAATGGAGTCATTACTAGCATCCACAACGAAAGTTTTGTCAGTGTTACTTTTCCATGAAGTGCTTCGTTTGCATCCGGATTAACTCCTTCTGCGTGCCATATTGCATCATCGTCGGTATTTTTTTGTACTAGTACAATTGTATGTTTTGCTCCGAAAATAACCTTTCTAACATTTCTGCAGAATCCAATGATATGTGACAGTGGAATCGCACATGAAAACCTTTCATCGTTGCCCAGCATTGATCGTCGTGATGAAAATCCCAAGTTGAAATTTTCGTTCATCAATGTAACTGTGTCCCCAGCTGCTTTTAGTATTACATTTCTGTGCTCTTGTTGATCAGTTGTGTCCTTTGCAAACATCATTGATGGACCAGCTGATCTTGAGTAATCATCGCTGCATCGTACAAGAGAAAGTATTGTTGTAGCAACGTCGATGTCTTCTTGGCAAATTTCAATTTCTCGTCCATCAATGGCGTATATCGTCATGATGCCATTGTTGACAAAATCAACTCCGTAATCTGTATTATCTAATTTCAAAAGTCTGCCTTCGATCTCAAGAAATGCCTCAGCGGGCAGGAAATATCTGCTTGTATCCTGAACTTGTAAACAGATTCGCCCACGTTCGTCAGGTACAAGTGCGTTGTAAGAATAATGCTGATAATCACGCACAGACTCATCTTTGAGTACATCCATGTCAAATGCGGGATCAGATATACGTTTGAACATCTGTATTATTATCGTGTTCGTCTAACACAAAGACCGCTTCCTGCTACCAGACTAGCGGTTATATTTTTTTCTTTTTCACTAGCTAACTCTGCTAGTTTTTGATTTGCAGCTTGATTTATTACTTTACTAACATTTGCAGGCATAACTTCTGTGCTGGGTAATTTCACTGGCTGAGGTTTTCGTCGAATTAATCGTGCTAGTCTATCCCGGATTGCCGAAAATGCTTTACCGGCAACATCTCCAACAGCACTAATTCCTTTATCACGAATAACGTCAATAGCTTTCATGGACAGTTGTTTTACAATAGGTATTGCTTTTGGGGCTAACCTTCTAAATAGACCCTGAACAACATCACCAAGTCCATCTCCGTAGTACGCGCTATATATGTAGGTAATCGCGAGTTTATCACCCTAACCATGGTCGGTCCACGTTGAGCATTATGTATGATCATCTTATTATAGTCATTGTGTCCAATTGTTTAATCACTATAGTAATCATCGGCGATTTCATTGATGAGAGCCCGGTAAACATTAATGTCCATGATACCACCTGTAAATAATCGTTGACAAATCGATGTTATCTCATTGATGATTTCTGGGGAATTATTGCCGGCTCGTTTTCCTCCAATGAGGATTTCTAGTCCATCAATATCGGCAAGGACGTTATCGGGACATGGAGTAATAAGACCACTCCCCCTAGTCCCCAGTACCAATACCACTTCCAGTGGCACCGGGGTCAGGTGATGGTTGTCTCTTTTGTCGAAATCTCTGCTTTCTTGGTGATATAAATGGCGTTCCAACACCTCTTCTTATTTCATAAACTTTATCAACAAAATCATCATATTCTTTTTTTATATTTTTGACTGATTTGTGGAATATTCTTGTACTCACGAAATAGCCTTGCAACCCACTCTTTTTCTGGAGTGTTATAAAACTCTGGCTTTAGAAACGGATAAGCTTCCTTAATTTGATTTGGTAATGCTCCGATAACCAGCTGTGTTGCAATTGTAGCCTCAGCGGTTTTCTCCAACGCGGGAAGAAGACCTTTATTAGTCTTTGTAACCGGTTTAAATAATTGTTCTGTACCTTCTGCAAATTCCACCTGAGACTCCTGACGAGATTATAATTTTTCTTTAACAGAATCACGGACGGGTAGATATTTCTTGATTGCCTCTAGTCACTCTCGAGCTAGTCTAGCTGAGTGTGGTTCTCCAATCATTATTGATATAACAATGATTTAATTACAGCAGCAGAGAGGCTTAACGAGAACGAATGCGTGTGCGGCTACACAAAACGAACACGCCTAAAGTTTGAAAAAAATACGTCAACGAACGAGTAACAATAAAGCTAATTGGATCTGTTTCCCCCTGCATTGAAATATGCTGGGTTAGAGGGTTTGGTTTGAGATTATTGACCTTATGTTTAGCCTTCGTAGGAACCTTTAATTTTGCAAACGGAGTCCTCTATCGAAGTTGTAGGGTTCAACCTCTCTGCTGCTCAAACAGATTTTCAAACAGATTTGAGTAATAACAGATCGATTTATTTTCCACCATTAGCGAAACCCCTACCACTGACGCTTTGGATGCAAACGAAAACAATCAAGTTATGTACAACAACGTGACGCTTGAAAATCGAGTTAATCCTACAAACATATTTTAATGAGACCGGCATGAAACAAGATTAATTTGGCACAGAAAAGAATGCGAAGCGACGCCGTAAAGCCGCTCTTGAAAGCAAGTGTTCATTCAAAAAGTAATAGAAGGCCGCATCGTTGGCTTCGTAATTAATAGAGACAGGATGAACTCTCCATTATCATACTGTTATAGTTCGTCTAATTAAATGTGTATTTCTTCGTTCACCCGCGACACCACCTGGTCATCACCCGGTCATAATTTTCCTGGCGATCCACGTAACGTCGCTGCAACGCCATTAAACGGTACACATGCCATGATGTTTAATTCGGACTAAACCGCCATCGTTTCTTTTGTGAGATTACGTTTCTAAACCTTGCTGAAGTAATTATAACAGCGACCAATGGTCGGCATCGCCGTAATCCACACGGTCTTCGTTCCCCCTGAAAATCAATATCAAACCAATGGCGCTCTAGGGAAGCATTTTTATAAAGGCCAAAATGGCGGCAGTGAACATTTTCATCGTAACGCGGCGTGAAATCCAGGTGGCAGTGGGCACCTTTTCTAAAATCCACGTCGATCAGTAAACCTGAGAAGCCAAAAGAGAAACAGTCAGGCCGTAATACCTCCGAGTAATGATAAACGGGCAGTTCTCCCACGTGTCTCACAAACGGTCAAATTTTTCTGTTCGTCACGATGTAGCCATCAGGAGAATAATGTCGTCGATGCATGTATCGTTCCCAACTATTTACCGCCCAGTAGCTGTTCCGTGAAGAGGCGATTTTACCGTCTGGTGCACGTTCGTATCGACATCGCCAAAAAGACAACAACCCATCACCGTGGCCAGCTCAGACCCGCCGATGATCGTCTCCGTTGATCAGAAATAACGTGCCTGTGTCTTTAGAACTCACTGCAGCGAAGGCAATAGGTCTGACGCGCAGGAAAATCTTACTAGCGCAAGAGCAGCGGGAGGAGCAGTCGGAAAACGGAATCATTAGCCTCACATACGACTCAAACCTCATCAGAAAATACTGGGTGTTGTGCATGGGAAAGGAATACTTTAAGCGACTGTTAAAGTTATCCGAATCCTAACAGTATAAAAATGGATGGCGCCGGAATCAGAGACAATACGAGGTTCCTCACCTAATTTTATTCTATCTGGAACCGCCAGTAGTCTGGGGGTCCAGTCAGAGACAATCTTTAAATGAACCTGTGCTCGGAACCGCCCTTATAGGTAATTTTTCATTAATTGAATGTACTCGGAGTCGCATACTGCTCGAACTCAGCTGCTTTACGTTTAGAAATGCATGCTTTCAAGTATAGAAGTATTTTACGGAAGTAGAAGTCGATAAATATAGTGAAGTGATTAGATAGTCATTTTGATATAGATAAATCAACAAATACGGCACAGTCGTTTCCTTCAAAGTAATTTAAATAATGTTTATTCATTGAATTCTAGCACCACAATTTCTGTCTCTGTGGTTTTGCACATTGTTAAACTATTCTACTATTGGTGCACGTATTTTGGGTTATAGACTATACAGCTTGGCCGTACACCAGATGTACTCCTAATTTGAAAAAAAAAACAACAATAAAATCTTGCTCTGTTTGGTGTTTTTCATTGACATCAAATGTAAATTGTTAAAAATCGAGCAGATAACTTTTTTCACTTTTTATATGTTTTAAATCATTCATTGCACTTTAAAAGCTGGCATCCTCTAGTCTGGCAAAATTCATTTTCACATTTAATAACTGCTAAAGATATTGTACTTTCAGACTGATTTTTGGAGCACATGGGATCAGCCCTTTTTTTTTAGCTGCGTGCTTAGATAATGTATAATTTCCACAAGTAAAATAGCCAAACACATTTCAGCCACAGTACATGAACGCAACATTGAGGTCTCACAACATTCTCTCCGTTGTTGTATGCTGCAAATGGAAGCAACTTCAACTTACACCTGACACTCTCTCAGAAATATTTGTTGAGGGCATTTTAAATAGAAGTGATTGGCTTTACACTCCAAAACAAAGGAAAGAAAAAAAAAACACAAAAAAACAGCAACCCACGGAACATGTGAAAATATAATTTCAGGTCAAAAAATCTTTCTTAGCAACCAGCCTAATATTTTTGGTAAAGTTGTCACCAACTACTAGTAAAACGCTAATTTCCCAATTCCGGTGTTTCTTTACATTATGATAACTAGTGTATTCTGACTAAAATCAGTCATATGGTATTTACCTGTTAAGTGAACGGTCGCCTGTATTATCTTATATGATCAGTCATCATATGTTCACAGTTAACATTTCCATCCCTCAAAAATATCCAAACTGATAGTTAACTCTCCACATAACAAAAATAAAAAGATCAGCAAAAATGTACCCCAACCATGATCAGAATAATATTATTACAGTGATGCAATTAGAGTAATGTCAAGTTCTGTCAATACAAAGTTAAAAAAGACTACCAATTCGTGATTAAGCTTTACTGCCAATTAAGTGGCTTAATAAGTGGATGATATCAAAGGTTCCTTCGCAAAGGTTCCTTCGTAGCAACAAGGTATGGGAGCCCATAATTCCAAGGGAAGATAGGTCGGTAATTAGAAACAAAGCTCTTCTTGCTTGTTTGTTAGGGGAGGCGTTAGTCTATTGCTAGGCTTTAGGAGAATGTGAACTGGGAGGTGAGTCGAAAATATGTAATAAAAACTCATTTCTTAGGGTTAAGACCATCTTGACCTGATTTATTAATATTCAAGTTTTCGGTATATGTTCTACATAGTTGTTGCAAACCTTCACGTTAACAGGTTTGATATTGTGTCCTGAAATATGACATTTGCATGGCAAAACGTTCTTTAAGCGAAATTAACATTTGCAACATATAGTCAATAAAAGTATTTTTGAGTGACTTCCAAGTGATCGTTATAAAAATCGTTGTAGATAATGACGTCACTGTTGTGCGCATTTCATGACAAGGTTTATTAAACGTTGGAACGTTGAAGGAGAACATTTCATACCAAATGGCATCACTTTATATTGATAAATTCCATCAGGATAAGCGAATGCGGAAGTTCCCTTAGCTCTTTCCGTAATACTCTTTTTGCCAGAATCTTTTGAATCCAATTTGGTGACAATTTTGACATTTCTATCCCCAGTACACCGTGTATTATATATTTCAGGTACAATAATATACCATGAACTCGAGTTACGTTTACAAGTTTAATATGAAATAATTCTCAAGCAAAATACTGAATTTCTTTTTTCAAATATTCTTGCTTGAGAGGGTTCGTGCTGTAGGGATGTAAATGAAGAATCTACAATCGCATGGTTCAGATAGACTTTATTTGTTCGTTTTGGAACATATAGAAACAAGTGCTCATATTCACATAATATTTATTTCTGTGGTGTGTATGTTTCTGCACCAGATTGTGTAATACTTCTGAATTCCGATGAATGGTTAAACCATAGCCAGTGAAGTCAGATTGCGTTCCATCGTTTTGTATCCTCACTGTATGAAAGAAGTCCAACTAAATTGATTAAATAATTAACAGGGCTATCTCTACAAAAAATATTAATTTTAATATTTATATGACAACTTTATTTGTTTCAGCCTCCCAGGAGTATTCGTGAAATAATTAAAGTCATATACTTTTATTTTCATAGCATACGATCATAAAATGTAGCCCCAGTAAGGTATAGATAAAAGATATAGATAAAAACATCATCACATGCCTGGAATCTCCTTTCCTGTGCATTTCTGGCATACCATAATTCCATTTTTCACTGAAGATTAGTTCATGATACTTCACAAGCATTTAACAATATATATTTGAAATCAGAAACATGGCCAAGAAGATTAATCTTTAAATTCTCAATCAAAAAGTAGGTTATATTTCAATAGCTTCAAAAGTCCACGGACAGTATGTCCAAAAGTCAGTTCCAGAGGATTGAAACCCAATTAAGTTTGAACTGATCCTTCGAACAAACTGTAATGAACACCATCAATCCAATCCTTTCCAGTATTAAAGCAATATGATGTCATGTACTTCAAAGTTTGAAGTTATTGAAATATAACCTACTTTCCAAAAGCCATTGACTTACAGGGTGATAGGCAGAAAATTTAAACTAATTCATGCATTAATTATTAGAAACCGCCAGACAGAATATTTGGCCCTTGCTCATGATTTGTAGATTTGGGATGGAGAACAAAAGTTTTAAAAAGAAACAGCGTATAAAATCTTTTACTATGGTTTTTATTTAATATTTCTCAAGATATTGCTTCTTGAAATCTTACGGACGCACCCATGTGATCAAAAAGAATTGCTTGCGCGACTTGGTCTTATGTAGGGGATCGACACACACCGTTATAAGTGTAACAAGATCTATAGTATATTGAAATGTCACTTCTCATTTTCGACCAATAAAACTGATTCAAGATCTTGTGAAACGTTTTAATGACTCCAAAATGAACAGCCAACTGAATTTCTTGGGCTAGACAAAGATTTTTCTGTCGATGTGACCTCTGAACGACAACTTTTTAGCTCACTGACCACTCGTCATCAGCGGATATCTCCATTTTATCACAAAGACCCCATTTTTAACAAAATAAGAACGTGGGACTTGTGTAGCTTCAGTTGGACAGCCTTCTTAAAGAAACAAAAGATCTCAGGATCTTATTCTTGTTCAACAGCGAGTGTTAAGAATGACTAGTAAAAGAAGGTCACTGAAATAAATATTTTGGCTGGGTAGCGATCTCATCAAAAGTCTCACCAATAAATGTGTTAAGTAAGGTAATTATTTCCTGATCAACTTCATTCTCAATAGCTGCTTATTTTCCTATCGTAGTTATGGTAAATGCACGAGCATGATACAAATCAGGATCTTCAATCTCAAGAGGATCAATGATTTTATCGATAAAGAGTCTTCATTTATAATGGAATTCAAAGGAATAACTTAAATAATTCCTCTCATATTATAACTGAACCCACCCGCAAATAATTAATGATTTGAGAAACTGATTTTGAAACGGGATTCAATAATTTGTTCACAAAATCTATGTTTATACATATTTCACTAGCGTTTCGACGTAATAGGATGTCCTAAAAAAATAAAATCATATTGAAATGTACTGTGCATAGTCTTATTGCAAAGAAGACTGGTCTTTAACTCTTGCTATTTAATATGTCTGTTTCTAGGATATTCTGAAGTAAAAGATAATGAAACATATTGTCGGTTTCACAACAGAAGTCTTTTAGTGAAAGCAGATAATCATTATGATCTTTTGATATTTCCATGTGAACTTCGTAAAAGTATCCGATTTGACTATAACTGTTGTATTTATGAATGTTTATACATTCTAGACTGACCCACTGAACCCGCCAACAGGCACTGGCTGCATCATTTCTCACCCATTAAGAACATAAAAACAAGCAATTTAAAACAACTTTGGTCTGTGTACACGTGTGTGTGTGTGTGTGTGTGTGTGTGTGTGTGTGTGTGTGTGTGTTAAAGGAACATCTATAAAGGTGAAGATGAGGACTAATGTTAAGGTTATGTCCCATACACCTTGTCAGGTAATCATGTAAAATCCCGACAACTTTAATAAAACAATAAAGCTTTGTGGCGCGAATATACACTGTAACAGTTTTGGACTGTGACGTCTTATTCGTCAACGTTTGGGTGCTTGGTGCTCGTTTATCGACGTGGAAATAACGTTATGAATATAATAAAAAAGATCCCTATCTATGTAGATTAGTAATTCCAACCCAATCTTGGTTTTTGACAGCAGTGCATCCCAAGCCATTGCAAGTGACGAAACATAGAACATGGGATCGAGAGGTATTACACGCACTGGATCATGAATCGTCTTCAAGACATCCGCATGCGAAAATACGTTCGAGCGAAGACAATGATCATGATAGCCACCAAGATTTTTCCAACCAAAGGCGGACCCAACATAGTCGTTGGCGGAGATACCGTCACGAGACAACGATGGATGGAATGCCTCGATCGGCCAAAACTGAGTTTCAGTAAACGTGTCCCATCTGCTGATGTACTCCTAAGAATACACTCCTTTTTTAGGTATCAACTTCAACTTGTTACAGTTCGGGGTATCAAACCAACTAGTGATTGTGAAACAATCGTTGCTAAGGTTGCTAACTAGATTGTCCAGGCTGGAATTCAAAAACTGTAACGAGTCAATAAACTGCAGCGGTCCCAGCCTAAATTCCTGAATTTCTCTATGCCGTTAGAGTTTCCGCTTATTGGCGCTTTTGATGCTGCTTCAGCTGCTTCCATTAATCAGGTTTCCATCACACCCATACAAGTTATCTAGCAACATCTTGCTAACTAGATTCTCCAGGCTGGAATTCAAAACCTGCAGCGGACCCAACCTAAATTCGTGGATTTTTTTATTTTGTTTTGTTTTCTGTTTTGTTTTGGTAAATTCGCAACTATATCATGCGTTGCGCGCCGCTCCTTAGCAGTATTATCAGTAATACGATAACGGTTACGCACATTGTATCAGTGGAGCTGAAAGAGCGATCGAAGTTCTAGGAAGTGCGTGAGGAAATCTAGCATACGTTATCATTGGTCATAATTATGTATTCGGGGGAGGAGAGCTGGTGTCTGATGCTTTTCGCTGACCTCGAGTAACTTAAGAGAGAAAACATAAAACAAACTCAACCGTGTCTTGGCCACGACACAACAATGTTAGTGACTCAGCTTTCCAGTCGCATTGAACTACAGCATGGGACTTGCTCAGTGAATTGCGTGCTATTTGAATCAACCTCAGCTAAATATCTGGAGGGCCTTTAATTTTTCCCCATGCCGCATTGATCCACGGAAAATATTCGTCAATTATATCATTGAGATCCTGCTGCATTTTATCGATACCCAACCCAGGTAGCTTGAACGTAGGCAGTTGGTCTTCATGCAATGTTGACCAACGCCATGATACCGTAGTTAACCAATCCCACGAGGGTATTGACATCGTAATTGGTGTACCAGTTTTCCCTTCACTTCCAAACATGCCTCACACTGAAGACAAGTCTAGGTGTGTCTTGTACTTGCAATTCTGTTTTTATTGATTGGTTCTCTGGCTGGATATGGGTAATACTGAAAATCTATCTTGCTTTAATCCACTTAAGACCCATGTCAACTACTGAATCAAATACTTCTTTGAACTGTGCCAAGGATTATAGAAACTATTGATCTTTTTAATATCGTGTAAATCCACTCTCCATTGCAGATCTGCAATCCTTGAATCAGACAATCGCTATATTTAATAACCTTATTAAATCGGTCGATGGCAATGCAACTGGAACCGCCTTTGATGACGCTCTTGTTGCTAATTGTCGTATTACTAATCGATCTCAAAGCCTGAGAACCTAGTCGTATTATTCGATATACATCTCGCAGTGAAATTAATTTAGCAATGCGCTAGGGTATGTGTTGATAAGACTGTGAATGCTTTTGGTGCGCCTGCAAATAATCCACGAGGAAAGTCACTGAGCCTGTTCTATGTAATATGTCATGTACACAGGTTTTCTTGCATTAATAATATGAACGGGTTTCACACGTCCAAGCACGAAGATAAAAAGGTATTGTTGGCGTAACCGATTCCACAAGTGGTGAGAACCCAAACAAAATTTAGCCCTGAGCAACTACGCACGTCGTTTCGGACCTGCTTTCATAACTATCACTGATGGTGTCACAGGAAAATTGTATCTGCTTTGTTGAGGTAATTCTTACACTGTCAGAACCGATATAATATCCAGTCCTGCACGCAGAATGTGAAACCTTTCAGGGAGATGTCTGAGCCAACACTGTTCTCAATGACTGCAATGTTAACCAGATATCTTGGAGTTTCAATAGCAATAACGGAGCTGAGTTGGCTCATGTTCATGTTTTGGAGTCCTTGCAAGTCAACAGAGATATTCTTTGTCGAAACTTGTCATTTATTCAGGTAATATCGTTTCCGATTGAAAGGAAGTTCGATAATATGATGATACCGCAAAGACCACCAATCGATTGTGTTAGGGCCAACTGTAATATACTCGCAGCGATGCTAATGCGATATCAAGAGTTCGTGAGTCTCCAGCGGTCACAGGTCCAGAAAAAGTCACACTGGTAGATGAGATGTTGATCATTGAGGCTGTATTTACAACCACCTGTAGCATTGATGCGTAGATTTGTCTGCTTCAGTCGTTCCGGAACTCATCACTGGTGAAAGCACTTCGTCGTATACATCATGAATATCTTCAACACGTTTCATGCATCGTAGTGACCAAACTATGTGGCTTCATTAATAACTTTGGGTGCGTTGTTGCTGCACAAACTTATCCCACGTGTATTTCCTTCGTATGGATCCACAAGATCGTTAAAGTCACACAGTTCACCACGAAACACATTTGCTTCTTTTCCCTGAGATTCTTTAAACTTTTCCATTTGCTTCTTGTATCAGTTCGTTAACTTCCTTACTTCCGAAAACTGATGGACGCATGGAATAGTTTTCCTCAACCTCATCAAATATTCCTCATCAAATATTTCACAATATGTTGCTCTTTCTACTTCATCATCATCTTCTTCTTCTTCTGCAATTCCTTTTGAGGGGTAAACAACGGCGCAAATATTTATTTAATTCCCGCTATGAGATCTTGTGCAGTATGTCACGAATGGAACATATTTTTGCTACCTTCCATTACTCTTTGAATTAATTCTTGCTTTTCACGAGTAGCTTCACGGCGTTGCTTCCAAAACTTTCTATGACATCGCTGCCGGACGTTTTTTTAAAATATGATATGTGTTTTGATTATTAAATTGACGTATCCGTGTGAGAGACATCCGTGTGAAACGCGTCCACGTTCAAACCAACACGATACCTCCGTGGCCCGTCAGTCAAACCAATGGTGAGAAAACTATATGGGCTGGAGGCAATCTGTGCACACTCGTCACGAAATTAATCCCAATTGTGGTCAGCGGAACACCAAATCCAATGAATATGTTAAAAGACCTTGCGTGTCAATATCACCAAACATCATCAGCACATTGTAGTTATATCGGATCTCTTTAGTCATATGGGCGAATAAGTTAAGTCGAAAATATGAAGTCAGTGTTTTTGTGCCGTCCGCACGAAAATATTTTGCAGGATTGACATGGTTTTCAAGCATCACATCGTCACACACCACAACTTCGTACACAACATTACTGTTTTTATTTGCATTTCTAATCGTCAATGGTAGTAGTTTCTAGCCAATGAGGGAAAAGAACTCGAACAAAGCTTCGCTTCCCGTGGACGACCAAATAGTCTTAGTGTTGTTATCACTTCACAATGTATCTTGAACATCTTTGAACACTGTCGATCAACCGAAAGTGCAATCACGTACAACTGATCTCATCGTACAACCATATTCAGCAACAGTTGCATTTTACCTGATCCAGCAGAGCGAATGATTAGTGCACAAACTGAGTAGTGATACTTCAGCGGGGGAAACTCAATGACTGAAAAATCCATGACTTTTCTCAAATATTTTTTTTACTTTTAAACAGAACCTATGAATTTTTTTGCGTGATGCTTTTGAATATTTTTTTTTGTCGTATAATACAACCTTTATCTACCTTATTGTGTGCAAACACCTACCGTAAATTCAACTCAGTTTCAGCATGTAATGAACAAGCAACATTTACTGGAACATGTGCTCGACGCGGAGTGCAAAAAAGTTTAATGTTATTAAGAAAGCTGAAAACGGCGGCGGTGATATCGCAGCTGCATTAACAAGGTTACCAGGGCCCAATGGAGTTTTCTGGAATCAATTAATTTGGGCCTGGTATACGGCTTGATCTTTGACACGATTCTAATAACCAGTTATGTTGCGTGTTCCCGACAAGTTACCGACATGAAAGCATCCAATTATATCTATGGGCGTCAACGTAACTGACGTGGATCTGATTCGTCACTTGAATATGATTAATCCACCCAACTTCTAGAACGAATGGCACGTAAGCTTGCCAAGATTGGATTCGGAGGCAAATGTAAAATTATACCGATAAAAACAAACAAATAATGAACACAAAGAACCGAACGTTATCCAGAATATACGATAGTCCACCTGCGTATTGGAGTGGTGAAATGTTCCGCGTGTGAATATGAACTTTTAAGTGCATCTGCAACACTTGTTGAATCTTTATACGTCAAAAGCTTCACCTGTTTTATCTACTAGCAGTATCTTGTTGTTTAAGTTCCTCGGAAAATTATTCTTGGTGCTGGTAAGTTAATTTGCCACAGCCCTTGTTTGGCCAACCGTGCTCAAACAGTCACGATAGTGACCTTTGCCGCACTTGCTAAACCTTTCAATAGCATCGTCACCTTTCCGATAACCGCAAGGAAGTTTAGTACAGTTTGCATGAAGTCTACTCATGTCATGTTTGTTATATCAATATATTTTACAACTACTGAAATGCTTTACCCCCTAACACAATCTTGGACTTCATACATCTATTGATGACCCATCTTGCGATTATTTCACTGAGTGTAGAATTAAAAACTATCAAATCATGGTCTGCACGGATATCATTTGATGCTTTGAAAACAAGAGCATGTTACTAACATGCCACATCAACAAGATTTATGGATTATTTTCCGGGCTTTGGTTGGTTGTTAGAATCAAGTCATATATCCAGTCTTGTACCAGGCCAACCCTAATTGAATCTAGGTTCTCAGAGGGGTTCAGATATGCTTCCACAGAGAAAACCGCGAGCGATGTCATAAATGTATAAGTTGGCCAACGCTACAAAAATGTGCAGATCGACTAAAACTTCTTTCGCAGTTTTAAATATGTCTGCAAATACGTCGGAGAGATGTTTATGTTGCAACATGCCGAACAGGAAGGCCTTAACATTTTGAACCGCTGATCAAACCCACGAGTGAAACAGCCGAACAAGTGAAAATGATGGGAACAGAAAGAGTACCAGGTCCAATTGCGCCGGATAGCCCAAAAAGAGACGGCTATGATTCAAGAATAGGTGCCGGAAGCAACGTGACCAGCCAAACACAAGTCACGCAAAACAAGGCCTGAAATATATTTTGAGCTAACCCTCAAACAGATTTTAGAGATGTTCATGATTTGCTGCTTCTTTCCAGACGAACTGGAAAGATTATGTAAATGAACAATATAAAGAATGTACCGAACATGTAGCGTCTGCAAACTGGGCTTGGGTGTATATATCAGGAGATGTTTTAAAATTATTCGTCAGTACGCAGACAATTGAAGGAATATTCCGATAAGTATTAAATTATTGTCAACTCGGGAAACAGTAGCAGTGTACGGGGATTCTGGATCACTTTTTCCGAGAGGGGGTCACTCAAATGCAGTAAAATGTGTTTTCCGTTCATGTGGACAAAGGCATAAAAAATGTTATAGGGTAAAGACTACAGAAATTAGGGTTCTGGACCAGGTGACAAAATGTGGTTTCTGGACCCTCATGCAGAGAAATAGGAGAGGATAATGGGTGTTTTATTGCCTGATGTTTTTTTTTTGTCCGAAGTCTAATGTTGAGGTGTCATCAAGCGCAGTTTATTTTATCATCAAAGCTGCATAATCCTTTTTTGTTGATAAGCAAGGTGGCTGCATGATGTCGATCTGACTTGAATGTTTTCATGGTGTTAATAATATATATTTCCATCCACGACCTCTCTGTTATGGTTGGTGGTAGCTATGTTATTGACGGCAGGTTTTTAACACTTAGATTCTTCTTGACCGCGCCTGTTTTCGTTTCGAAAGAGCATACTTTTTTTTATAGCAGTGCGATAAACTCCGTGATAAGGTCACCATTTATTTCGTCCTTGAACATTCTATAAACCTTTTTATCATCTGCATAGTAAAACGGATAATCTCGTAGATAATTACTTAAATCAAAAAGTTCTGCATATCTTACATTTCTTGGTAAATATCCTGTCTGAATCTCGTAAGATCAGTGAATCTGTATCAGTCATGAGAAGAATAGCGCGATCACAGTACATATGCTTGATAAATCTATAATGGAAATCGAGCATAAGCATCTTAGATCGAGTATAGCTGCTCCAGTGTAAACTGGTTTGATGAGTTTCAGATTGATTTTTCTAGACTCGGTAGTTACTAGTAGTAAAGGAAAATAGGACTTCTAGATTTAATGTCCTTCCCACACCCAGTCCCCCCTCCCATCAGAAAATATTTGTAACAAACCTGCAGCTTAACTCAAAACAGGTTAAAAAATATATTTATCAGGAGAAGACCCTCTCCATTCCAAAACGATCATATTTATATTAACCAGGTTTTCTAGATTTTAGACCCCTTCCCATGTAAAACATATTTGTCAGAGAAAAACACCTTCTCCCATTTCAGATATTCTATACATGTTTTCTGCCTTTACTGTAGCCTAGGCAGAGACTGCAGTGTTGCGATCGATAATATACATTGTTCTCTGTCTAAAATTAGACTGCGGTGTTTATGAATGACTGAAATTGTGTTATTTACAACTGCGTAATAAGAATGTTCTGGAAGGATGATACAATATTGTGCAATAAGAATATTCTGGAAAGATGATGCAATATTGTGCAATAAGAATCTTCTGGAGAATCAGCACAGGCTATATAAGGCCGCCCAAGTGTTCAGTCTGCAGAGATGTGCTTCGCTTGGAGGATCAAAAGGTAGGTGAAATTTTTCTTGAAAATTTAGGTCCTTTATTTTAACAAGAAAAAAATGTTATTTTTATTTTCAGAGGTAAATGGTACTCAATTTTTTGTTGTTGTCAGTTATCAATTTTTTTCAGCGGTAGCTATGGTAGTAAGATAAGATGATGTTTCCAGATCTTTAAGATTTATTTCATATAAAATGTCTTTTATCCGCCCCCAATAAAATATACTGGTACAGAACCTAAAAAGCTGATTTTATTTACCAAGCAAACTATAACCATATTTTATGATAATCTTTTTCATATCTGCTTACCCTCATCGGTAAAATATCTGCTAACATACTGTCAATAATACGGAACTCGCGTATTAAATCGTCCATATCATATTTTACACCTCGCAAATAAGATCGTATCTGATCAAGTAATTTTTTGCAAGTAATACTAGCTATTTTACAGGCGTTCTTTTTTGTCTCAAGCCTGGTATCAATCTTCTTACATGCCGTTGAAAGAGAGACACCGATACCTGATATAATTAACAGAAATGGATTTAATGATGCTCCACTTGATATTATGCCAGAGGTGGTCATTAGCAGTGGCAAGTATGATATTACTCGAAGCATTCTATTGTAATACCTATAACATTGTTTAACACACCAAAGTTTTTTTTATGATAATATCTGTAATATTGTATTAGTGCGTCATTATCTTGTTTTGAAATATTTTCTGATATATGATTGAAATCGATGATTTATTTTTCCATTATACAATATTTGTTTACATTTTTATGCAAAGACAAAAGTTCTAGCACCAACAATCGAATCGAGAAACTCGCGGAATTTATTATTTTTAGGATCATCTAAAATCTCTCTGTATTTATCATAAACATCTGACGAAGTATCATTATATCGTTTATCTGTTAGTACCTCATTTTTCTTTAACCAAGTATATGAATCAAAAGTATCTCCTACTTCACGTTCATACAAATCTGTTTTATTCACCAAATTACTGTAATTGATTTCTGTTTCTTCAATATACCCTAATACTAAACTCAACTGATCTAACGTGAAATTTTTGAGAACAAGATGTTGTTTGATAATTGCATATGCGACCACGAAATTTGCTAGCATTAATTTTTGGAGTATGTATATGTTAAGTTGGATAAGACTAACAGCATCAGCTACTTGAACCAATAAACTTGCATATGATGGTCTTGTGAACATTTTCTCAACTTCATTGTAATAATATCGTAATGACAATTGTCTTGAGCGTTCGAGTGATGGAAGTGGAATGTCGTACACATAACTTATTCGTAATAAGAATCCATTTTTTTTCCAACTGTTTGTAGGACTTTTTCCAAAAACTTCTTTTGCTCATTATCGCTGAGATAACTAATTTCATTGTCAAAATCATTGATTATCGCTATAGATTTATTAACAATAATCGATCAAATTCTGGGTCTTTTTTAACGTATCATTGGTAGAATTGCGTTCGAGTATGCTTTAACAATTAATTCAGCATTTGGTATTATGGTAACAATTTTAACTAGGGTTTCCTTGTCGTGGTAGTACATGCCGAGATACTTAAATATACCTCGTTTTGAAAAACTATTATATAAATCTCTGCTTCTTTTTACTCCCATTATTTTAGATTCCGCTAGATTGTCAAGACGGTTATGATTTTCGTTTATTCGTCTTTCCTCCAGTGTTCTTCCACCATGTGCTCGTGTTTTTATTAAGTCTGACTTTATTATCAATCTATATTTTTAAAGTCAAGCTCAAGTAATATTTTTTAAAATATAATTTCAACTTGTTTTTGTTCTTCTAGACAATCATCAGGATGAAAGTAACTTTTTATAATATCACTGTTTTCTGTTGCTTTCAACAGTTGTGTTCCTCTCATATACATATCAAGAATAAAAAATTTTTCTTCATCTGACAATGGAGAATTTATCATTGTAATTGTAAAATTTTTCCTGGCATTTATTATACGTGCTAATTGTGATTGGTCCTCAACATCTATTTTAGCGTTAAAAATATTATCATAAAATTCTCTTGCAACGGTTATAATTGGTGGTTCTGACATTATTTTATAGCAATAGATTAAATTTGATCACAATGATCATACCTGATCATCGAGTGTGTATATTTGAAATGATATTAATCCTGGAAACGGATGCTCAGCAGCGACAACATATAATAGAAAATACAAGTACTTGTTAACCGTTTTTTCTACTGGAATTGTAAAATATTGTGCAGTTGTAATATGCGTATTTTCTGCACTATACGATGTTGCCCAATTAATATCATCATTTGATCCTTCAAACCGCCAATTATAAATTCAACCAACACTAGGATTTAATCGACCACGCAAATGAAATTGCCAAATAGCAACTGCAGTAGGACATTTGATTTTAATCCAAAAATGTCCAACTTCTCCGTTGGTCGTCCATTCGTGTCTATCAGAGAAAACGTAATAAGGATAATTTTCAGGATAATGTGATGATGCGCTTACCTCAAACCCAACTCGATTGTCAGTTGCCTTAAAAAGTGTTGGAATATATCCAACATTGTTTTTAGTTCGTTTTATACCACTAGACAGACTGTCAACATACACTTTATTTGTCAAATCATTAAGGCTAACTGGAACATATGTCGTAGTTATTTTTTTGTCTCTCCTGTTTATATTACCTGACATTAGTCCACCGAATTTTTTAAAGTATGGGGCAAGTTCTTCTTTTAACTGACCATAACTAATAGCATCCGAGTCGGACGTTGGCGAGGTTGTAGGTAATCCAGTTATTTTTTAATTTGAAATAGATAGGTTACCTGTCATTGTGTCGCCGGCTTTGTTAAGTTTACTGTCGTCAACTGATTTTAGTTGCGCATAACTTACCGCTTGCGTTAAATCTGCTGGCGGATATGAAGTTTCTAAACCTAACATTCGTCGACCTGACATGTTAATATTACCTGTAATTATCCCACCTGTTTTATCAAGCTTGTTATTATCCACATACTTTAACTGTAAATAACTTACCGCTTGGGTTTGATTTAAGTTTGCTGGTGGGTATCCAGTCTCCAAGCCTACAACCTTTTTTCAAGACATATTTAAATTACCGCTTAAACTTCCACCGGCCTTGTCCAACTTGTTGTCGTCAACTGATTTAAGTTGTGCATAACTAACAGCTTGTGTAAGGTCAACTCTTGGTGGTGGATACGCCGTTTCTAAACCAAGCAATCGCTGATTTGACATAGACAGGTTTCCTGTCATCGTATCACCAATTTTTTTCAGGTAACCATATAAATCAATACAGCCGCTTGTAGTTATAATCTCAGGCGAATCTCCTAATTTTGTTCCAAATTTTGTGTAATAGCTCATTATTTATTATTGTCTAACAATTGTTATAATATGTCGATATTAAATTTTGATACAGACAGACATCTGAAACATGTACAAAACAACGAACTTCCAGATTGTCATTATCTTATTGTTGGCCGCACAGGATCAGGTAAAACAAATTTGCTTATGAACTTGCTACTGGGCGATAATTTTAACTATGATCGAGTTTATATTTATACCATTAATCCACAACAAGACAAATACGAACTGCTTAGCGAATACAATAACAAACTTCGTGATGATCTTGAGGCTGGTGAAGATTTTTTATTATCAAGCAACCAGAAGAACTTATTCCAGTGAGTGAAATTGACTCTGACGAGCATAAGATAGTTGTTTTTGATGATATTCCGCTAAACAATACGAAGATGAATAAAATAAGATCCTATTTTTCACTGTCGCGTAATAAAAAATGTAATTCTGTTTATTTAGCCCAAGGTTTTATAACGTTGACAGATTTATTCGGCGAAATACTGGTTGTTTTATATTATTTCCAGGACTGAACAACGTGGACGTCAGGAATATTGCAAACGAGCAATGTGGCGACGTAACAAAAGATAAATTTATCGAACTATATCACAAAGCAACGGCAGATAAGTATAACTTTTTCTTGTTTGATAAGCTTACACATGATCCTAAAAAAATGTTTCGCTGTTGCATTAAAAATTATCTACAGTAGTTTGATATAAAATGGATAAACGAGCAAAGTACAGAAAACACATAAAAGATTTTAAAAAAACTTGCTCAATCTCAAGCAGAATTTAAGCAGCGAGTACAGCAAGCCCGACGTGGGCAAGTAGCTGCCGCAGAAGCAGCAACTACAGCTCTCAAACCAGTTACTGAGGCGTTATTTGGAAAACAACCCGAAACTAGGCCATTATCAGACGAAAAAGTTAAACAACTACAGGAAAAAGATTTAGTCGGGCTTGTTAAAGAACAACAAGAAGCTGCTGCTGCAAAAATTACTAAAAGATCTGATGAAGACAGACTAAAGTTAGCTAGAAACCTTGTAAAACATATTGCTGATCCTGCTGCTAGACAAGCTGAACTAAAACGGCTATTAAATAATCCACTTGCACTTGAACAAAGATTAGCAGAAGTAACACTAGTCGAGCCGATTGAAAGAAAGTTGAGCGATATAGGAGAAAAAAAAAGTGAAGCCGATATATTGATGGAGGAGATGCGTAAAAAAGAAAAAGCTGAACTAGAAGCTTTTAGAAAAGAGCATGGATTAGATATCCAATATAGAGAAAAATTTGAGGAAAGTCTAAAAATTATAAACAATCAAATAAGAGATTATGAGTATGAATCTTTTAACAAAGAATATAATTTTAAAAATGTAAGAATATATGATATTCAAAAATCAGATTATAATGCCGAAGAAAATATTAAAACGTTAACGGAAATTGCAGAAAAAAGTAAGAAACATCTCGATGATGTAGTACCAGAAAAAGAAGTAACCTACGAAGAAAGTATTAGGTTATACCGGCACTGGATTATCGCAGATCTTTATATCAAAGCCATCCGTAATATAAAAATAACATATTTTTTAGTGAACGTAATACTAGTGGTTTGAGTACTGAGGCAAAAAATATAGATAAAATACGTATGAGAGCTGATAATGTTGTCCCAGACGACATAAAAGATCCTATTGATAGACAAACTGAACTAAGTCGGTTGGTTGATAATCTAGATGAACTTATTAGAAGAGAATCAGATTCAGATATGATAAGAATACATGTTGAGAAAAAACAAGAACATGAAGAACAAGAAAGACTAATGTTATTATTAAATAAAAAAGAAAAATTAGAAGAAAAAAAAATAACAGAAAATATATATGAAACAGAATATTATAAATTCATGCAAGATAATAATATTGAAGATGTTGATAATATTGATCAATGGACACAAAGCGAATACGATAATCTCATTAAAAGATTAAGCAATATTAAAAAAGATAGCAAAGAAGATTACAAAAAATGTTATGAAGCTACCACAGAAGAAGATATTGATAAATTTTATGAAAAAGCTAGAGATGGCGTTATTGCCAATATTTTTAAAATTGCTGCAACTGATTTTCGGAAAAAAGAACTTGGTAAGTCAAAATAGAAATTTAAAGATGTATTTGATGGTCATGGTAAACGTCGTCTCAAAGAAATCACAGGCTCCGGGGTAAAATATTTACATCAGTATCTGAGATGATAGGTAGATTAATGTTACTGATATCGTCAAAAGAAGTTGGTAATGTTGGTGTTGAAATTGACAATGAAATTATTGACATACTTGATCATTTGAGATCAGAAAATTTATTAACATCTGACGAGTAAAAATTTTTACACGGCGATTTAATTTAATCGAGGCGATCTTATATAAATGTCAGGAACATTATTACTCGACTCATCGCAAACAACAGGTGATAGCGCAAATTTTTCGGTAAATTATATTCCACCAGTACAACTGGATCCTGAAAAACAGTATGAGATCGGACTAATTTCATGCACGGTATGGCATTCTATGGCCAACGTAAAAACTGGGGTGAATGATGATTTCACATTTATGACTCCATCTGATCAGCAGTTTAAACTATTAAAAATTCCACAAGGAGCTTATAATATCATCGATCTAAATAAAGCAATGAAAGAATTTGTAACAAAAAATAATGTTGCAGCTGATACATTTGAGCTAACACCAAACTATAACACATTAAGAGCTAGAATGACGCTAAAAGATGGTATATTAATCGATTTTACACCATCAACGAGCGTTGCATCATTATAGGATTTTCTCATGCAGTTTATAGTGCTGCTCCTGGTCAAACCAGGACGTATGACGGTGAACTGCCAGTAAATATTACTGATGTAAACACAATACTAATAAATTGTTCTATTGCAGCTGGATCTTACTCAGCCCGGGGCAGTAAAGGACAGACTATCTATAGTTTTTCGCCGAACGTTCCACCGGGGTCACTTATGCAAATTAATCCGCGTCAAGTTATTTGTTATCCGCTAAATGTTGAAAATCAGATAACACAAATAAATATGCAATTGACAGATCAATCTGGACGGCAGTTGGATTTGAAAAATGAAGTTGTTACTTATTACCTGCACCTACGCGCGATCACTTCGTGATTGGCAATAAAATTACACAACTCCTTGCTATAATGAAACAGAGAAAAAAATTTTACAGAAGAAAAATAGTTGGAGGATTTTTTGGAAATATATTTACTAAAATTATTGAAAATGTCCCTGGAATAGCGCATAAAGTTGCACCAATTGCACTTGACGCGTCAAAAGCTTTTGCAACTGGGACTGCATCTGCCGCTGGAACTGCGGTGGGACAAAAACTAGTAAAAGGCGCACCGTCTACATCTGAGATAAAACAAATTATATCAGAAATAGCCCCAACAGCTGAAACAGGAAACCGGATGATAAAAACAGCAAAAAATCTTTAATCGCCGCGAGGAGAACAAATTATACAAAAATTAATATCTAAGGCAACGGCGCCAAATTTTATGTAACCAGAAATATAATGTCTGTTAAAAATTATCTTGATTTATCAGAAACTTATGCCGTCGACGACACAGTAACAGAATTTGAGTATGTTGAGTATCTCGACGAAAATTCGAATGAACCAAATAAGGCTGGTGTCAGAACATTTAATACCAGAGACGAAGGTGTATTTCTGCTGCATCACAAAGCAATGTTAGAAGTACGTGGCCAAATTATGACAGTAGCTAATCCACCTGCTAATATCGGAGCAGTCGCAGAAATAGCTCTTATAAATAATGGCTGGTGTTTATTCAAAAGTGCTCGATTACAACTAGCTAATCAAACTGTCGAAGATATTTCGAGTCACCTGCAAGTTGCAAGTACAATCTTAAATACTATTTCGTTTTCTGATGATTATTCCAGATCAACTGCAACTAACATGATGTGGTTTAAGGATACTGGAACTGGTGCAGCTGAATCGACCGAACTTTTCTCGAAAGGTGCTTTAGTACACGGAGCTGATGCCGCTGCAGATGTTGTAATTGTAAGAACTTTTCTTATTGTTAATGCTGCTGCGCTAGGTATAGCCGCACCAGCCGCAGGCGCTAACGCAGACGCTATAAGAGTCTCACTTACTGCTGCTTGCAATAATCTTGGTATAACACCACCAGGTGCAGCTGCAGACGGCGTTGCAATGTTAGATTTAGTTAACGGGACAATTAGCGTAAGAAATATACGTTACAATGAAGGTTTTGCTAGGAGAAAAGAACTTACAGCAGGATCACGTCAAATTACAATGATGCTGCCATTAAATACACTATTTGGATTTTGCAGGGACTATAATAAAGTATTTTGTGGAGTTAAACATACACTTATTTTAGATCGAGCAGAACAAAACGACTGCCTATTTAGGTCAGGCGGAGCCGATGTACAATTTATCATAAACAAACTTGCACTCTGGATACCACGGATAATACCGTCAGTCACTAAAATGACAGAATTAAATAGTATACTCGATAAACACACAAACAGAATTATTTTCAACAACATAAAATATATCAAACAGCAGTTCCAAATACCACCGACTACACATGGCGAGTCACAACAACGTCAAGTGAACAACTCCGTCGGCAATTGTTTGTTGTCTTCCAACAGCAAGCGCGACGTGGTAACCAACAACAAAATAACGCCATATTTGATCACGCCAATGTTAGACGAATATACACTAGACTAAATTCAAAACAGTATCCAGAACGAGCGATAGAATGCAATTTTGCAAATGACGCTGATAAAAAAGTATCTCGGCCATATATGTACCTGCTCGATGCAGTGCAGAAATATCAGGATGTCGGAGACGGATCTCAAATTTCTATGGAAGAATTTCGTACACTTTTTCCAATATTTTATTTTGATGTTAGTAAACACAACGAGAGACTTGTTGATTCTACAGCTGATATTGAAATTACTTGGACACTCGGTGCAGTTCCTGTGGCACAGTTGTATGTATATGCGCTAGTGATCAGCGACAGATTTGTTACAATTGACTCTGTCGGAGGTAAAATGTCAGTCCAAGTTTGGTTTAATCTGCCATCGTTACATAATGACAAAATATATTGTAAAAGAAATATATTTGACTGATGCTCAAGTTAAAAAACTCCGACAGGGTTTACAAAAAGGTCGGCCAGTATCATTAAAAATAAAACCTAACACCGGAGGTACTTTAACAAAATTAATGTTAACCAAAAAACAGGTGAACAGGTACGATCGCAAAAAACCTTTTGTCCTGAATCTGAGTGCCACACAAATAACTGCAATGGCAAAACAAGGTGGTTTCTTCGGGCCGGCATTATCTGTAATGGCCAAAACGTTAATACATAAAATTTTGCCAGTACTTGGTACATTAGGATTAGCAGCAGCGTCTGACGCAGTATCTGGCGCAATGAAAAAGATTGTCTCTGGAGACGGAATAAAGAAATTTTTTGTCTAAAGATAAATATAATAATGCCCAGTGCAACGCACCGACGAAAAACGGTAAGAAAGACTAAAAAAAAAAAGACGCGATCGCGAAGAAGAAAGGCGGATTTATAGGACCATTGCTGACGGGAGTAGCGGGAAGTCTACTGCCAAATCTGCTTGGAATCGGCCGAGGACTAACATTGCCAGGAACTCAACCGCGGCCGCATTAAGTAACTTTGATATACTTGATAAGCTAAAAAAAGTAAAAAATTTCCGTGGAGTTTATTCTAAAGATGAACTAGGGCATGTCCCCGATGGCTCGTGTGTGATAAATATACAAGATTTCAATGACGGATCGGCCACACATTGAGTAGCAGTCCACGGTAATAATTATTTTGACTCAATTGGACTTCCACCAAGTGACGCAATAAAAAAATACATGTCCAAGTATAAAATAATAAATTGTTCGTCTAATCAAATTCATTCTGTTGGAACTTCTGCTTGTGGATACTATTGTGTGATGTTTATAAAACAAATGTCCCCGCCTAAATTTAATTTTTTAAAATTTATTTTACAGTTTGACAAGCAACCCTCTCACGCTAATGATAAAATTGCAATATTATATAATCAGGGAATATAAATGTCAATATACTGTCTCAAGTGCAAAACTAAAACAGAAAATATCAATGAAACAACAGAAAAAACAAAAAATAATAGAATAATGCTGAAAGGTATTTGCGCAGTCTTCGGAAAAAGAAAAAGCACGTTCTTAAAGAAATTATCTGGAGCTGGATGTCTTGACAAAGTTATTTTAGTAGACGACTGAAACTTATTTATAAATTTTAAAATATTTCTGAAAAATATTTTGTCAGTTATAAAAGAAATAATGACATGCGAGTGCGATTGTGATAGAGATCTCTGTCTTGAGCAAAATAAAATTGTTACATACTGTTAGCAATGCAACAACAGAGAAATAATTGGAACAGGTATAGATATACATAAATTAAGTGGCAAATTACCAAAACCAAAAGGCGGTTGGACATTGCCAGGCCATAAATATACTGGACTTTATAATCCGCTGGACAGACAGTTGGACGAAAACAATAATCCGCTGCCAGGACAAGAGCCTTACAATCAAGTTGATGCAGTAGCAATGCGCCACGACATTTGTTATCGTGACCGTGAAGGGGACAAGGCCGGTTGCGATAGTGTACCAGTTCCAGATAAGACAGGAACGTGAATAACTGATGCGTTAAAACAGGTCATCGTTAGTACAGAAAGAAAACCAAACAGAATCTGGACCGATCATGGAGCAGAATTTTTTAATAAAATATTTGAGCAGTTTTTGGAACAAAATAACATTAAAAAAAATATGTCACTGGAAATGAAGGTAAAAGTGTTGTCGTCGAGCAATTTAACCACACACTAAACGAAAAAATACACAAGTATTTGACAGCTAAAAATACAAATAAATACATTAACAATCTACAAAAAATTGTTGATGAATTTAATAACCACCAAAATGTCACCAAACGACGCAATTAAAAATCCAATATTAGCAAATGAAAATATGTACCGCAGACATAAATTTAAGGCTGGTGATAAAGTTAGAATTTCTCTGACGAAAAAAACATTTGAGAAAGGATTTACTCCAAACTGGAGCGAAGAAGTATTTGTTGTTGATAAAGTACTTTTAACAATACCAGTGACATATGCGTTAACAGATCTGGCTGGAGAACCTATAACTGGCAGTTTTTATGAACAAGAACTTCAAAAAACTGAGTAAGATATATTCCTTATTGAAAAAGTTATTAGGAAGCGCGGCAACAAAAGTTTAGTCAAATGGCGCGGGTATTGCGATAAGTTTAATAGTTGGGTGCCAATTCGGTCAATTTCGATCACGAAGTGATTGAATAAATACCTGTTCATATTTCATAACTACAGATTTACATTTGACCGGTCTACATAAGGAAATTAAATGTAATTTTCTTGTATTATCAACTGGCATCAAATTGAATATTTTAACAAAAATAAAATCATATTTTATGCACTTTTGCTGGCCAGTTATTTTTAGATTTAAAAACGGTTTTATAAGTTGCCAAAATATTTGCTTTTCGGCAACAGTAAAATTAAATTTTATTATTTTTTTTTATTATTTTTTTTAGCGATATTATATTTAACATTATATCGTCCAGTTGTCGGTCTGCTGTATTTTTTTTTTGTCAACGACAGCGACTACTTCATTTTCATCGTCATTATTAAATAAAATATCATCTTCGCTATAACCAGCAGATTTGTCGTCGGGGTCGCCAGAGATAAAAATTGTTGTCGAAGATGCTGTCGCTGTCGTTGACATATATATCAGCAAATCTCTGCATTAAGTTCATATTATTATAATATATTTTTATCTAATTATAATAATAATGGCCAGCGAAGCGAAATATCATCAGAAAGTTAATATACTAAATTACAATGAACGAGCTGAAGCAGTACAAAAATGTCTGTCGGGCTGTAATACTTCTGTTGACGTTATTGTGATGCAAGGTGATTCTAATAAAATACTTCTAACAGCAGCAGAAAAAAATAAACTTGATAATAGTACGTTTATAACACTAAAATTTGATAAAGATGATATTATGATGTTTGCCCATAGTTGCCTTACTAAGACAGAATTAAGAAACATATTTGAAAATAAACCTGTCAAGGGTCAACGTTGAAGTTGCTATTCTTGTTGTCCCGTCAGCTACACATTTTACTACAGATGAGGTAATTTTATGATATTTTGCAGCTGTTATTGATTAAAAATGTATTTATAAGGTTCACTGAAATAACTGATTTTGGTTCTTTAAAATTGGAACCATCAGAACTGGCTCCTCTTTTAATATTTTCTTTTGGTGTTACTAAATCTAAATTTTCAATGCGATTGTCAGTCCTAATTTTATTAATATGATCGATAACCAAATCATTTGGAAAAGTACCGCTAAATGTCTCAAACACAAAACGGTGACTGTAATAACCAGCTCTACCAGTTTTAGTTCCACAAACTTTTATACGTAAATAACCAGAATTATGCAAAATTCCAACAACTTTTTTTGTTTGTTTATTTCGCATGATACCGCGATCGTTAGCTTCATACAGATCAAATACTGGATGAGACTGAAACTCATCTTGTAATGATAAATTTTCAATATTATCGTCAGTAACTGAGCCATTTACTCTGTAAACTCGCTGTCCAACTGGAATATCTCCACAAAACAAAGTATAAATAAAATCTTTTCTAAACATTTCAGTCGTATCTGTGTCTTTTCCCTTTACACTAATCTTATAACCAACTGGTGTTAATTTACCAAAAGGTCGTCCGTATCTGACGTGAATAACCGAACCAAGTGCATTTCCAGCGTACTCGTTGTACTTTGGGTGAACGTGATATTCTTCCTGTTCCTCTGCTGTTATATTTTCTGACATTATACTTATAAGAAATTATATTTCTAATTTGAAAAATAAACAAAAAATCAATTGAATATAAAAATATTATATATAATGTTAAAATTGCGAGATATTGCCAAGAAAAGCCTATCCGAAAATATTGAAAAAATTGCTAGTGCATTTTCTGGCTATGATAAAAGTTATAAATTTGATAATCAAAATGTTTTAGCAAATTTTAACTCCACAAATTTATTTTATCTTTTACAACCTGTCGTGATGCAAAAACTTGCAGTTCACAAAAGTATCAAGCTAATAGTGCAATATCATGTAATTTTATCAAAGTTACGTGCAATCGAAAAAGATGTACTTGATATAATTGTTGAAAATACAAATTTCGACAGCGAAATTGCCGAGCCATATTTAACAGCTAAATCACGAAAAATATTAACTGGAACAAATATTGCCACGGTTGCCAATGAAATACACCAAGAAATTAATAAAAAAATTGGAGGAATTTACCACATCAGGATCAGGTTGGAAATTTGAAATGATAAAAGAAGTTTTATTTCACACAGCAAAATATAATGCACTTCGCGGTAGTTCTTACGTTGATCTTCCTCAAAAAATTAAAAACAAAAAAGGTTGTATAAATGTCAAAAACAGCGACAATGAGTGTTTTCGTTGGGCAATTTTGTCTGCAAGACATCCTCAAAATTGTACTCCAACCAAGTTGAAAAATATTTGCCGTACAGAAATAAATTGGATTGTGACGGAATAACTTTTCCAGTGGCAGAAAATCAGATACCAAAGTTTCAAAAACAGAACAATATTTCAGTAAATGTTTTCGGACTAGATGAGCGAGAAAATGTTTACCCGAGATATATTTCAGACAATGCTACGCAGTTGACAATAAATTTGTTATTTTATAAAGGACATTATTGCTGGATAAAAAACTTTAACGGGTTAGTTGGCAGACAGTATAATAAGTATCATGGAAAAAAATATTTCTGCTACAGATGTTTACAAGGGTTTTCTAAACCTGAAACATGTCAAATATTGTGCTAACGTTCAAAGAATAACAATGCCAACAGAGAAAGAAAAAGTATTAAAATTTAAAAATTATAATCATAAACTAAGTATCCCGATTGTTATTTATGCAGATTTTGAGTGTCTACTTGTTCCTGTGGCAGATGCAGAAAATGATCGAAATAAATCAAGCACTAGAAAAATACAACAACATGTTCCTTGCGGGGTTTCCTACAAAGTAGTTTGTTGTGCTAATGATATTTTTTCAAGTCCAGTAAAGTTATACGGATGTAGTAATGGCGAATCTGAAAGTCCGGCTGTGTAGTTATTGAAAAATTTAATAGATGATGTTAATAAAATTTTCAACAGATTATCCAAAACAGCTCCAATGAAAATAACATCCAAACAACAACTTGATTTTGATAATGCAGTTAATAGTCATAACTGGCAAGTATCGAGGAGCAGCTCATAATAATTGCAATCGAAAATTTCATGCACCAAAATTTATTCCTGTAGTTTTACATAATTATCATTGTAAAAGCTTTTGGCAATGAGGAAATTAAATCTAAGCTAACACTTGACAATGTAGTAAAATGTATACCAAATAATTTTGAAAAATATATGTCAGTTACGCTTGGCAAATTACGTTTCATTGACAGTCTGCAATTTATGGCAGCTCCGCTAGATGAGCTTGTAAAAGGTTGTAACAATTTCAATAATCTAAAATGTTGTTTTGGTGAAAACTACGTCGATCTGACAAAAAAAGGTATCTTTCCTTATGAATACCTAGACGACTGGAGCAGATTTGATGAAACTTCTCTGCCTGGCAAAGACAAGTTTTATTCACAGCTAAAAGGTGAAGGTATATCAGACGACGAGTACAAATATGCACAAGATATTTGGAGTAAATTCGGATGCAGGACATTTGGTGATTATCATGATTTATATTTGAAAACAGATGTGTTATTGTTAGCTGATGTTTTCGAGAGTTTTCGTCGAGTTAGTCATGAAAAATATGGATTAGACCCCTGTTGGTATTATTCTGCACCAGGACTATCTTGGGATGCTCTGCTAAAAACAAGTAAGATAGAATTGGATCTCTTGACAGATGTTGATGTGTTTAATTTTATTGAAAAAGGTATCAGAGGTGGAATTAGCATTATATAAAAAAAAATATGCAGTAGCTAATAATAAATGTCTGGTAAATTACAATAAAAATTTACCGTCAAATTATATTATTTATCTGGATTTAATAATTTGTATGGTTGGGCAATGTCAGTGCTGATGCCGTGCAGTTGATTTCATATGATAACTCCAAATCAATTTCTTAGCGAAACAGAAAAAAATCTTCCCAGAAAAATTAATAATGATTTTTCCGATGTCAGTTATTTTGTTGAAGTAGATCTCGATTATCCTGAGTCACTGCACAACCTACATAACGATTATCCGTTTTGTGCAAGTCGATAGTAATAGACTATAGTTTATTATCACCTGAATAACAGGCAGCGACAACATCAAAATATTCGATTGTTAATAAGCTAGTTCCAAATTTACTCAGTAAACGGAATTACGTTTTGCACTATAGAAACCTAAAACAAGCAGTCGACCACGGCTTAGTCTTAAGGAAAGTTCATCGCGTGTTAAAATTCAAACAATCTCGTTGGATGGCAGATTATATTGATTTAAATACCAAACGTCGCGCAACTTCTAGAACTGAATTTGAGAAGAACTTCTTTAAACTGATGAACAATTCCGTATTTGGCAAGACAATGGAAAATATTCTAAAACGCGTAAATATTGAGATTGTAAACGACATAAATCGCAGGAATAAATTAGTTAACGATGACGGTTTTGTCAGTATCAAAATATTTAATTAAAATCTTGTTGCAATACAGCGACGAAAAACAAATTTAAAGTTAAGTAAACCTATTTATGTTATCGCGTCGGTGTTGGACATATCAAAGTGGTTGATGTACGATTTTCACTAAGGATTTGTTAAGAGAGTCTGGCCAGACTCAAATTTATTATTTACCGATACAGATTCGCTAGTTTATGATATAAAATGTCAGGATGTCTATCAGGATATTTATGACCACCGTGACCTATTTGATTTATTGGATTATCCAGCAAGTAGTGGATTTCATGATCTAACTAACAAGAAAGTTATTGGTAAATTTAAGGACGAATTTATGTTTGTGCCAGTTAAGGAATTTGTCGGACTAAGAAGTAAAATGTACGCAGTAATTTTAGATGACGATAAACTGACAAAAAAACCAAAAGGTATTTCTCGTGGGTATGTAACAAAATGTATGAAATTTGATGATTTTAAAGCAGCACTAAACAATAACATCAGCTTTATTAAAACAAATGTTATTAGATCAAATCATCACAAACTTGAAACACATACAATTATTAAATGTGGACTAAGCAATTTTGATGTCAAACGCTATTGCGAGGACGGGGTTAATACATTAGCTATTGGACACTATGCCAGTAATTTTGACTAAACTTTAGAAATAATGTTTGAAAATTTAACATTAGTTGATGGAGTTAATAATAAGGTTAAGGTGTTGATGATTAACGGCCAACCACTACGGTTTGAATTTAAAGATGAAATTTCAGGTATTTGTTTTAGTAAATTTGATAGAATAAACTCTCGCTTATTAAATCGTGCATCTTAAGTAGAGCGTCCCATGATAAACCTGGTGATGAAAAGTACCATAACGGATCAAGCTGATAATGTTGCTGGCATGTATCACTGAAAATCTGAAACACATCTGCACATTTGATTCAGATATACATTGCGGTAATCAACGAGTCTGACAGTCTGCGAGTGCTCTGTTGCATTCATCACAAAAGGCGTCTTTTGACAGAAAGAGAAGTTTCCTCAAACCGTGATGATGAGCTCATAAGGATAAATTAATTTTTGTTTTTTCTCGATCATTTTTGTCGAGATATATAAAGACAAGGCAGTTTCGACTAAGAACAACATGTACTTTTCAAAATTAGGTGCGATGCATGTGATTTTGTTTCTACCGACTTTATGAATTCTTTGATTAGCGGATGGTTTAACGGATGATGACCAATTATCCGTCCTACCCTCGTAAATTGTGAGCGATGACCAGAATGAGAGTCTGATCTTTGAAATGGAGCACCGCTGAGAGATGCAAAAGAACATATACATGTGAATACTGTGCTATGCCACGATTATGAAGTTAGGAAGCTCAGGATTTAAGCAATGTCTTGGATGTGGAGTCGAAAATACGTCAGGGCGATCCAATATTATCATGAGAAAGTAAGGGAAAAAACAAGATCAAGAAAATACACCGATCATGGATAACTAAAAAGCAAAGATTAAAGATGCTGCCATCAAGTCTCCCGTCTGAGCAAGAAAAACCCAAGAAAACAACAAGCTTCCACGCAGGTGTTTTCACTCCGGGATGTATTACCAACTGTTTGTTGTGCCTCACACACGTCGTGCAAGAGATGAAGAGTTCTTTTTGCAGCCCTATGGAGTGTCACACGTGTTCACGATGGCATCCTGGAGATCTTGACAATTTTGTCACAATTGAGATATCGTGTCTGATCGATTTTCTCGCTGTCCAACGGGGTCACTGCTACCATACCTACACGTTTCTATGTTCATACTGCCACAGTATTAGCAGTTTTTATATTTGATTGTCATTAGATGATTATCTTTAAATATATTTTTTCTGTTGCAGTTAGCACAATTTTATCACAATAGCATCAACTGAATTAAAATCGTAACTTAGCAAACATTTTCTTACAGCATCAGCTAAATCGCGATAGTTTAGTATATTTAACTTTTTGGTGATATCTTATTTCATCCATTTTTTATTCTAATAATTAGACAAAAGTAATTAAATAATAATGATGAAAGGGCTCGCTGATATATATATAATGATGCTGATTTTTTAAACAAAGTTGGTGATGACAAAGTTGAAGATGACAACACTGAAGATAAAACATCAATGTACTTAGAAAACGATATTTTCCTTTCGGTTTCGGTAATTTGCCAATTAATTTATGTATATTTAATCTGATCCAATTATTTCTCGTTTGTTACAATGTTGACAATATTCCACAATTTTATTTTGTTCTACACAAAGATCTTTATCATGATCGTCGCAATTACATTTCATTTTTCATAATAATGTTTGATAATTTGATAGGGTAAATTCTACAATTTGATAGGGTAAATGGTAGTCAAAATAATAATTATTGACAAATTCTGCAATTCTGCAATTTGATAGGATAAATGGCGTTCTAAATAACAATAAATCTGATTCTAAGATTAAATATTCTAACAATAATAAATCTGATTCTAACAATAATTATTGACAATTTCGATGGGGTAAATGGTAGTCAAAATAATAATTATTATCAAATTCTACAATTTAATAGGATAAATGGTAGTCAAATAATAAATATTCTAACAATACTAAATATGATTCTAACAATAATTAATGACAAATTCTACAATTTCGATGGGGTAAATGGTAATCAAAATAATAAGAATTATTCAACTTCGATGGGGTAAATGGTAGTCAAAATAAGAATAAATCTGATTTAATAATAATTATCAATAATAAATCTGATTCTAATAAATCTAATTCTAATAATAATCATTCTAACAATTATCAACAAAATTCTACAATTTCGATAGGGTAAATGGTAGGCAAAATAATAATAATTCTCAATAATAAATATTTTAACAATTATCAACTATATTCTACAATTTTATAGGGTAAAAATGGTAACAATTATCAACTAAATTCTACAATTTAATTGGGTAAATGGTAGTTAATTATTAACAAATTTTACAGTTTGATAGGGTAAATGATAATCAAAATAATAACAATCATTCAGTTTCGATGGGGTAAATGGTAGTCAAAATAATAAAAATTATCAATAATAAATTTTCTAACAATAATAAATCTGATTCTAACAATTATCAATAATAAATCTGATTTAACAATAAATATTCTGAATTTATTAGGGTAAATGGTAGTCAAAATAATAATTATTGACAAATTCTACAGTTTCGATGGGATAAATGGTAGTCAAAATCTGATTCTAACAATAATAAATCTAAAATCTGAAATCTGATTTATCAATAAATATTCTCAATATGTTGGGAAAATGGTTTAATCATCAAACAAAACAACCTTATCGCCTATCGGTATTATATCTACACCAGCACCTGTCATCGATTTAATAAATGTACTTTTTCTTCTGCCACATATAACACAGATACTTTTTAACATTAATCTGTTATGTTTTGTTTTTCTCTGTTGTTTCATCTTTATTTTCAGTTCTAGTTTTACATTTGAGACACTATGTTAACATTTTTTTATATTTCAGTTTAGACAAAATTAATTGCAGTATTATCATTAACATGAGAAGGTTGCTTGTCAAACTCTAAAATAAACTTTAAAAAGTCTGAGTTTTTAGACATCTTTTTGATAAATATTATACAATAATATCCACAAGCTGAGGTTCCAACAGGTTAAAGTTGATTAGACGAATAATTTCTTTTTTTTATATTTTCTGCTAATATATTTTTTATTCCATCACTCGGATGAAGTCCGAATGAGTCAAAATAATTACCATTATAAACTGAAACCCAGTGAGTACCAGATCCATCATTAAAATCCTGTATATTAATCATATTACTTAATGTTTTTATCTCCTGTTCCTGGCAATGTTAGTCCGTGGCCGATTCCCAACAGATTTGGCAACAGTCTTCCCGCTATTCCCGCCAGTAACTGCCCTATAAATCCGCAGTTCATTGGTTTTCGCGATCGCCTTGTAGTTGTCTATTTTTTTTCCTTGTCGTCTTTCGTTTGGTTGTTGTTGTCTTTCGTTTTGACATTTTTTATTTTACAATATTAAACAAAAATTCTTTTTATGCCGTCACCAGAAACAACCTTTTTAGTTGCGCCAGATATTGCCCCAGATGCTGCTGCTATACCTAATGTTCCAAGTACTGGCAAGATTTTTGGTAATAGTTTTAGCTGGTGTTGCGATCGCAGGTCCAAAGAAACCGCCAAAGCAGTTATTTATGATTCTGAAAGATTTAAAATGAACGGTTTACTTTTATCGAGTTTGTTTGTTTGTGTTTTAGTGATAATCAATTTTGTTAAAGTACCCGTTGCAGATGTGGGACTAATTTTAAGTGAAACTGCTTGTCGTTTGGCAACTGCAGTTGATAGTTTTTTAATTTGTCCCTGGATCAAGTATATTTCTTTTGTTGCATATTTTGTAGATTTCATAATATCAATGTTGTCAGATTAAACTTGGACTGACATTTTACCTCCCACTGAATCTATCATTACAAAACCATCGCTGACAACTAGCGCATATACATTATATGGTTCACCTGGAGTGACACCTAATGTCCAAGTAACTTCTATATCTGCGGTTGATTGTTTGAGCGCGTAAATGGTGAAATGTTTTTAACTCGATATGCGTCCATGTCGAAATTCTTCTCCACTGGATCGTTACCAGCTTATTTTCTTTGATATTTTTATAGCTCACCGCCTGATATTTCTCGAGGGGATCCTAATACAACTGAAATATTTTTTATTTTACTTGTACAGCGACTGTGTCATCTTAACGTAGCACTTGCTTCCCCGTATTCAAGCACTTAGATCCGGAACCCTCCTGGGATATTGACGATGATAGGATCATACTTTGGCTCGAGTTTCGACGTAAATGTTTTGTCCACGGTGTACTGTGTCTAGACCTAATACAAAAACACTCTCCGAATTGAAATGAAAGACAGCTCCGAGGGGTCAGTATTGCCTGTGGAAGCAGATTCAATGAGGATATCCTTAGCGGTGACTGCATCGCGCACATCCGCGTTTCCTGTGGTGTTGTATTTGAAACTGAGGGCGTTTTCCAACTGCGTATGGCTGACCGCCTGGGATACGATAACGCCATCCATGAGTGAATCAATGGGTATATAAGACGCCCGCCAATGTTGAGGTTTGCCGTCATTGTTCCTCCAGTCAGAGACAATTTAGTTTGGGATAATGGCGACACTTTCGACCACCACGCGGCGTTAGCGTCCGCCGTTGAATCACAAAACGTTGAAGCAAAACGAATTTGCTGATGAATTTACCATTGAATTATATATTAATTTACGACCAAGTGGTGATTTGCACGCTGAATCTACACCAGGACAAATATAAAAATCTGTCCGAGTTTGCCTGTCGGTAGAACAGCATGTCGTTTGGAAAAAATATCTTTATGTGTCAGCGCGAGAATGTGGGCAAACAGGCATTTCAGGACAAAGTGGGCAAACGGACATTACAGTGGGATGTGGCACAGGAACTTTTAAACCAGTGCAAAGTCGATTTAAACGAATCGAGTACGGCGCATGATGTAACACAGGGCAAACTGCTGGTTGCGCAAACGTGGATCGATTAGTAAAGCAAGCTGTCTCACCTGAAGAAGATGTGGTTGCGTTATTTGCCAAAGAGTCAGCCAAGGCCGAGGCCCTTCAGTAGGGTTTATGAATAACTAATGCTAAAGAAAAGAAAATCGTAATATAAAGTTTGAATTAACTAAGGTAGAACAGAAGAAAGAATCATTGGAAAAGCGTACGAGGGAGCATCTGGCTGAAAAAGTAGCTATAGAGTCTTAGAGAAAAGCAGAAAGGGAACAAGAAGAGTCTCAACGTAAGAGCGGATCCGACGAGCTGACTGCCGAGATACAATATAGCAGCAACCCAGCAGCAACAGCAACCTTATATATGCTGCTTAACTATACTAACTTATATAACTTAACAACCTTATATATATATATATATATATATATATATATATATATATATATACCTCCTGATAAAACCGGCCGTGAATAAAAAAAAGTGCCCAACATGATGAACCTTTTGGCGAGTCAAGGTTAGAACTGCCCGGACGGCTACTACAACGTGCTGACGGTGCGTGAGATTTTAGCTACTTTGTCTGAAACGTCAGCCAACGACACCAGCAGCACACCGGACACCGGCGACATACCGAACACATTAAAAATAGGATCGGGTGTTCGCTACTACCAAACTCCGGGCGGGATAGTAGCACGGTTAGAATTGCTGATCGCTACTAAACAAGCGGGTAATGTCAGCATGGAATCGATAAGAAGACGGTGATTCTGGCTATGCCAAGCTTTGATTATCGCGCGAAATCTTGTACCAGGATCTAATTCTTTAATAACAACCCAATCCATTGGTTGAAAACCAATTCATCGGTTAACAACGTCGTTGTTTCAGAGCCGATTAATTGGCTAAGTTTACAGCACTCCAATAAAATAAAATATCTCACGACCACACGACGTTGTTAACTCGCTTCCCGCTCAGTGAATTCGACCATACCGAACACTCCACCATTACAAGTAGACCAGAATTCATCGTGCGCTGATTTCCTCCGAGATCTGAACAGTTCTTGAACATCACCGCGAGGAGTAACGTTTTTGTTTATGTTCTCAGCGACTGTGTCACGAAAAGACTGTCACAATTTTTCCAGGCGGTTAAAACGTCACAGACATAGCTGCTGAAATTTCCAGGCTGATGACAGCTAACGGAGAAATCGACGCGACAATCAAAATCGAGTCGAATTACTCGACGCTGCGCACCAGATTGACCCTTACCGGAAATTACCAGGTACAAATTTAACGTGATTAATTCAGTCGGGTTCCGTAATTGCATTTTAGGATACCCGCATTGTGACAACAGTGGCGTGTACGATTAGTACACCAACGTGAACAGTTTACTCATTAACCGCTTGACCGCTGGGGCATTGTCGTCCGTTGGCGCGGCCTCGAGCGTAATTTATTTCATAGCAATCAACGTGCCGACGGGACCAATTAATAGTAAATCCGGCCTAATTTTTTCATTTATTATTCTATCATCAATACCTACAGAATCAATCACGTTGATCCAAGGATTAATCTGGAAACGAGGATAAAAACAACGAAGAATCACGTATTAAATGCAACTGCAGCGCAAAACGCCAGAGACGTAAATATCTTTTAAAGGGTGACTGTGTCGCGAAAAAAATCACTGTTGGATTTTTATCCACTTTGTTTTCTTGTCTTCCATCAGCTCTACATGGAATTGCTGTGCCAATTGTTCTCGAAGCCACTGGAGCCGGAGAGACCGGAGCGGCCTCTGTCGCTAAAACTGCAGTAGGACAGAAAATTGCAAGCAATGTCATGGAGACGCATGCAGGGCCAGCGACGTTGTTACAGACCCAACATGCCATTGATTAAAAACATCTGCGGCGTTTGGTCATTGCTGTGATTGATATTTGGTCAGCGGATTTGGTGGACATGAGAGATTATAGCTCGCACAATGATAGTTTCAAATATTTTCTTACTGTTTGGTGATGTTTTCGGCTAGTACGCTTGGGTGGTTCCATGGCAAAATAAAAAAGGACATTCTATGAATCACTGCACAGTATTATCGGTGTAGGTCGCGGAAACCAGGAAAATTATGGATGGATCACGGCAGATGGATTGGCATCCAAAAAAGATACAGGACACAAAATCAAGGCAAAGCTGTGGTCGTTGAGCGGTTTAACAGGACACTGAAAACTGCGTGTGGAGATTTTCTAGCGATAACACTAATAGATATGTAGATTTTTCCCGGAGACTGTGAACCAGTACAGTCACACAAAGCACGGCAGAATCAAAACGACGCCCACAGAAGCACGAACTGATGGCCGCAACCAGGAAGTGATACACACATTATTTTTCAAGCATAAATTTCAGGTGGGCGACCATGAAAGAAACAAACAAAAACAGCGGACAAAAAGCACGTTTGAAAAACTGGTCAGAGAAAGTGTTTGTCCCTAGATAAAATTCAGAAGACGCGCATGTCACGTACATACTTCAAAATGTGGCAGGAGAACATACTGAGGGTTATTTTTACGAGCAGGAATTACAATAAACCAGATGGACGTATTTATCATCGAAAAAGTCATCTCCGACTGAAGGCACAAAAAAAAAGTCTCTTGTAAAATGGTTTGGTTATCCTGACAAATTCAGTTCGTGGATTCGAGTGGCGGCATTAATAACAATGCAACAGAAATAATTTTATCGAATGCCGCTGACACAATTTTGCCAGAGACGGAATGACATTTTGCAGCACGTTCGGGCATCTTGAAAATGTATTCGAAGTTGATAAAAGTTTGGACCGCTTGGAACATATTTCCAAGAGATTGTTGGAGTCTAGTCTGAAACTGAAACCATCGGACTTTTCTTCCAACGCAGTGCAAAATCTCTGTGCCACATCGCTTCGGAAGATGACGTGCATACTGATTCAGATAAAGTTTTATCTGTTCAAGAGAGGCCGCAACCAAAGAATCCCAAGCAAGTTCGTAGGTTCTTAGGTTTGTGCTCCTATTACAGACAGTTTGTGAAGAACTTTGATACTGCTAGACCTTTGTACAAGTTGTGTGCAGTTTCCTTGGACGGGGGAGTGCCAGGCATATTTTGATACTTTGAAACTAGCCCTAACAAGTTCTTCAATTCTTGCTTATCAAAAATCTGCCTTTGTGTAGTTGGAGCTGTACATGCCAAAGAGCAAGACTGAGTCGAAAGAGTTAATTGGTTACACGAGCAATATTACGTGACACGAAAGGAATTTCTTACTCTAGTCTCTGCATTTCGGAAATTCATCATTAACTTTACGGACAAGAGGTCCTTAAACTCTGCTACATTACCTTAAATGTCTAAATAGGACAAATTGCAAGATGGCATCAAAAACTAGACGCAATATTCATGTCACTTACAAAGCTGGTAAGAAGCATTCTAATTTTGATGCACTATCCCGCAATCCTTGCGCTGTTTGTCGGCGGCAACAAGAATGAGACGAAATCGCTGAGGTATGATTTTGAACTCCCAAATAACAAATATGAGTCACCACCACTGTCTCAAATATCCAGTAGTCCCTCTGACCCTGCTCAGGTTTCTTCTAAATGAAAACAGTCAAGGACAGAATTTAGATGTGAAATCTTTTCCTGTACATGAGAACGATCTAGACTTCGTGAGGGTCGTAACTCGAGCTCAGAAGGTACATAAAAGCTTACTGAGTATCTTATGGGGATGAACCACGATGAAATACGTCAAGATCAGCTGCAAGATCTTAATATTGCCCCTATCATGGTTCCAGCTGAAGACGGTTCCGGCGAACCTGAGTGGATAAATATTTCAGGCAGTCTAACGGAGATATGAATTTGAATGTGACTATTTCGATCCGTATGTTTAATTTGTTGTTTAGAAATTCACTTCTCCGTTTTGTTCGGTTCTGAAGAATCATAGCTTATGAAATTAAAAATAAAAACGCACCTCACTGACACTGTCTGGACGATTTATTTCTGCCAAACTTTGTGTGTTCGGAGGCTTTTCCACGCAGTTTGAACAGTTGACTTGGTTAGCGCCATGACTAGCCCTGAGAAGGACAAGCTTTCATGGGCTATCTAAGGATTTTGAGTCTATAAATAGTAGTGCAGACAGCGCAGCGGTTGCAGCAGATCCCTGTCAGAGCGTGCAAAGTATGAACATCTAAGTAGAAAAGAATTTCGGCCATTTATTCAAAATCCAAATGAAAAATAAACATTATTTATTACATTAACAATATTAACTTTAATACTATAAAATTCAAAACTTAATTTGTTTATGAGTGATTTTAAGTAGAAATTGAATGTAACTGCCTAATAATTATTATATAGTAATTCTTTATAAAGCGGCTGCTATCTCTCACCACACTGCTCAAGTACACTAGCACTAAAATTAATTCTTCCCTGTCAGTTAATCATATAAAGTTAGCTATTATCATGCATAAAATAATATAATTAACTTCACCATAATATAGTGTATTATAACGTTGTCTTTCAGCATCTAGACGAATAAATCAGCTCCGTATTGTCAGAAGTTGAGTGTTATGATGAACACAGTGTTGATTGATTTAAGAGTGAGGAATGCTATATTGAAAGGTATGTTCTATCTCACCTTTATTACTTATTAAATCGTTTAAATCCTGAACTTGTCTTTTTCAATATGACACACAGAGTGTTACAATGTTTTCGTTGCAGCAGTGGGATAGTAAAAATTATATTTTCCATCAGGGCATCCGAACCCAGAAGAGGGACTAGAATAAATATGGACGCAAGTGTGGTAGACAAGTGACACTTTTAAATTACCGTATGTACATGTATAATAACAGAAGAAAGAAAAACATGGCTGAGGCTGATCAGGGTGATGTTGTATGTCGAGGGAAGGGAAAATTATGGTAAAGATTTAGCTATAGAACGAGAAGGCTATGAGCATGCCATAAACAATATAAAAGAAGACTTTAATGATGTTGAGAGATTTTATTTTTATTCACGTCCACATGAATGCAGCCGACACAGTATAACGGAAGTGACGACTGGGACGAGTACATTTCCCACAGAGAATTACGCAGAATTTTGAAAATGGAGTGACCGTGACACCTTTTTGACCGTTAGTGCAAGCCTCAGGGTGCTGCACGTACTTTTTACAAAAGTCTCTTTGTTGAAGAGAAGCAGTCATATTCTAATCTTTTTGGGAAACTTGGGCAAAGATTTGTCAAAAAAGATTAGAATATGACTGCTTCTCTTCAACAAAGAGACTTTTTGGGAAACTTGGGCAAAGATTTGGAACCGCTCCGGTGGCCTAGTGGTTAGAGCGTCCGCCTCGGATGAGGGAGGTCGCGGGTTCGATCCCCGGCCGAGTCATACCAAAGACTTTAAAAATGGTACTAACAGCTGCCTCGCTTGACGCTCAGCATTAGGAGCTTAGTGTTAGGACTGGTCGGCCTGGTGTCAGAATAATTTGACTGGGTGGGACATGATGCTACATGTCTGCGGCATGATGCCCCAGTGGACATCACTATAAACTGTCACACTGCAGACATCGTAGCGATATGACTGAAAAATTGTTAAGGCTACGTTAAAAATCTAACTCACCGACACACTCACACGCAAAGATTTGGAAGCAACCGTCAACAAAACCGATGGCTGTAAGCTCTGCTTTGTTTCCTGTTTGTACATAATGATTTATGCTAGCAAATACTATGATATGTGTATATTATTTTAGATGGATATAAATCATAGATACACTCATAATAATAGATACATTCACGATATTGCATTTATAGAAAAAAATTTTCCTCGGTCGTAATGCCCGAAAATGACTGTCCAACGCACCAAGGTCTACCAATTGTCTTGTAAGGAGGCAATAGGCCTATTCTGTACTAATGTTTTTTAAGGAGGTAATAGGCTTATTCTATACTAACGTTTTCTTTGTTTTTTTGGTGTGTGTGTGTGTGTGTGTGTGTGTGTGTGTTGCTGTTTGTTCGTTTTTAATAGCTTCTTTGGTCACTATGAAAGCTATAATTCTCCTGTTTTTCTTATTCGTTTCTGTTTCACTTTTTGGGTCTGCATACCAGATCACATTCAGACTACCCCGGGATATAAAACCTATTTAGTTTATACTCTTCTAATTCAAGAGGTGACGTCATATCAATGAACATTAATTCCCAGTTCACCTTCCGTGGCATAAAAGAAAGACAAAAATACAGCCAATGCACCTCTATAGCCATTGGAAACCGAAGAATTACACATTTTAATACTAATGAAAAAGCATGATGAAGATCCAATCAGGCTTGAAAAACAACCGAATTATCCAGACATTTCTAGATTTAATGATTTACAGAAACATTGTTTAAATAGCCATAAATCACATACAGGCGCAGCATGTTCTGCAAAATTGCTGAATAGAAAAAGCCAAGAATACGATGAATTCAAGTTAGAATTTATCAGTTTTTATGGTATAGATATTGGACAGTTTCTAGTAAAGGCTATTAAATTTAAAGTATGAAATTTGGTGAAAATCTTCCACATTAGAAAGGAGTTATTAAATGTAAACCATCATATAATAAACCATAGCAAGACATTTCAAATTGGAGACCCATTTCACTTCTAAATGTATTATACAGTGTTGCTTCTGCAAGCGAGATTCAAACCGTAATCCCCACAATTATACTCATCAGGTTGAGCTTCTAAAAGGACCATTTATTGGAAAGAATATGAGAAACTTAGATGATTTAATGTTTTTCACTTAAAGCCCAAAATTTCCTGTCAGTGTGATGTTACTCATTGGAAGGGTAGCAAACCCTGCCACCAGGAGTTAGAGATGTCAGTTCTACCTACCAGGTTAAAACAGCGATGGAAATCTCAGAATTGCATGAACCGAGATAATGATTTAGATATACATCAGTATTATTTGGGAGTCGTTATTCCTTTAAACAGACGTAAAATGTCATATACTGACTGTGTATTCGATTGAGACAGGCCTTAAATGCATTGTTTCCTCCCGAGTACGTTCGTTTGAAGGGCTGCACTTTTAGTTTTAGACTGGTTTTATAACATAAAACAATAGTGGAAAAAAAACAGAAGCATATGTTTATTGTACTTAGTCAAAGAATAACACAAAATATGAAAATATGTCAAATATGCTACAGCAAGTCTTAACTAGTGCTGCGTTTTCTAAAAGCCAAATCCCAACTCCCCACCTCCTAAAACACTGAGAGCACTGAAAATAAAAGAGCACAGAAATATTAGTAATACATGCTTCAATTCATACAAATGATTTGAGGTCATCAGGATATACAACAGAGAAAGTTGAGATAATGTCGCTTTAATAATCCGTTCCCGCGAAAGATGTGAATAAATTGAACGCACACACACACACACACACACACACACACACACACACTGGATGGGAATACAATAGAAGACACACACGAGTACACACACGATGCCGTTTACATTTTGACACACAGAAGCTGAACTATCCAAAAAAAAAAAAAAAAGAATAAACCACAAGCTAAATCAAAATTTATACACGGTAGTTTAGATAGAATACTTAATGGTAATCTTTTCATTGTAACTAGATTCTCTGTGCTCGCATCATCAGTATCCTATATTTCTCTAAGGGCTACATTTATTATCAATCCATATGGGATTTGACACAATTTGCAGCATATGGAGGGACTGGACAGAGTGTTTGACTGAGTTTAAATGATTGGAACATTTTGTGTCGACTTTATTTGCGATACGACTTTTGTGATTGTTCAATTCTTTTTTCTGAAGTCAGCTGGTTTACTGATATACATGCCACATCTAGGTAATTGTTGATACGATGGTATCACCCTTTGTCGGCAGTCCTCGATTTAGATCTACCTTTTTCCTATAGCTTGATATCTGGTATATATACAATATTTTAAGAAACATACTGGAGTCCCTTCCTTAGGTAGCAATTTTTAATCCACGCCTTTTTGTATATTGCTTTCTTTGATTCGTTATCACTGTATACTTCATACACACATCACTCTTTCCGCACCACCCCGTACACAGATTTACTGACCAATGATTTTATGTTTTTATGCGTTTATACTGGCTATAGACATTATTCTCAAACTAAAGATTGTTGCTGTTATAGGGTTTAACGCCATTTTTCAACACAAGATAGGCTATACATGGCGGCCAGTATAAATGGTGGAGGAAGAGTCCAGGAAAACCCTGGAAAGAACCACCGACCCACGAAAAGCTACTGGCAAGCTTTCTCACATTGGCCGAGCCAGAGACTCAAACCCACGCAGACAGAGGTGAAGAAAAAACTGAAGAAAAGAAACTATTACTACCAGGGAGTATTTTGAAAATCATTAAAATTCCAAGAACACATTTATTATTAAGTTAATTACTAAACTGTTCAACCTCAATAAAACACGGTGGTAAGTTTAATTTGAAACAATGGCACACAGCTATACTGAATTGAATTCAACAGTTTTGGATAACAGTATGATCAAAGCAAGTTGCTTACAAAATTTTATACAAACTAATTTCACCATAATAGTAGGGAGAAACATTAACACGTAATTGAAATGCATATCGTGATAGCCTGGCTCTCAACTGACAGTATCCATCCCATATGTTAACTTTATTTCTCTATAAATATACTCCAAAATGTCAGGTAATTTAAATGAAAGTACACTTATCCTTTCAAGGACCTTGTTGGAGGGAGACAAGGTGTCTGTTTCACCTGCGTAATCCATGGAAAAGTACGCTATTGATAAACTTTAAAGCTCAGTGGTTATGTCTGAGATAACGTAAGAGACGAACAGACGTATAAGAATCACTCTATCGCCGTGGCATATCTTTAAAGTAAGCATCGGAGACTATCAACGCGTGAGTCATCTCGTTACTGAATATATTTCCAACTCGTTCATACCAGATATTATTAATAAGGAGACATAGAGAGAGACTGAGACAGACAGACAGAGACTGAGACCATTACTCACAGTATTTGTTCGAATCCATTGCGCCCTGTAATCAAATAATAAAAGAATCATTAATACTAATTTTGAGTGCAGTGGAAATAAATATCCGAGTAAGAACCAATAAACTTGGGATGTCGTGCATAATTTATTCTTTAGCAGTTAATGGGTTCATTGTACAAATATTACAGAGATAAAAAAACGATTGAAGTTAAACATCTGGATGTTAGTTTTTTTATCTTTATAAAAAACATTTCTATAACTTATATGCATAAAATTTTTACCAAATCTACTGCAATTTCTAGAAGATGTGAAAGTTATATTAAAGATATCTTTCTTCCAAATGCTGTAACAGTAATACAAGGTCCCCATGGAAATAATTGTCACTGACGTCGCGGGCTATCTTGAAGAACTGGATGTATGCGAATGAACTTTCTCTTGTCTAAAAATAGTTGGTAAATCGATTTAAGTACTGACACAAATCGAACGTAGGGGAAACAAGTATGACTTCCATGTTTTGAAGTGTGTGTTTTGAATTATACCACTAATTTAAGTAATGTTGATGCTTTATATGCCATGAAATCGGTAAACAAGATTTTATAATATCTACTTATGCTCATGCAAATGTCCTTCCATTCTACATTTGCACACGACTCAGTACGTCTCCGCTTGTGATGCTTTGTGATAGGTACAGTAAAACTTGTCTATAAAAGTCACTAAAGTGACGTGATAAACATGTTTAATTTTATATGAAGGATACTGAATATTTCCTGTATATTTACACATATATTATCGTCCCTGATAATACGCCATGAATATATACATTCAGATTTAATGGTCTGAAGACATCTTAATGAACAAGTGATGGAACAAACACTGATTAAGAGAGAAAGCAAAATCAGATGGGGGGGGATGTTGTTAAACTCGAATAAGGCCATCAATTATGTATAAGGAATATGCGAAATAATTTTTCTACAAGAGTTCTATTTTCTACTTATTGATTTATTCGTAATTGATCTAGCGTGGAAAAGATACATACGGCAATGAATTACGGGAGCCAATCAAAATGTTTTACTTGCAGTGAGGGTAGAGAAATTTATTTAACATTAAACTGATAATGTTTTTTTTTTTCGGAATTAATACAGGAAACATTTTATCCTATGGAACAAAATACCGTAACATCATAATGAATTGCTATCATGTTAGATTTAATCAGCGCTGCAGAAGAGCTTACCGAATAGGCCACCATGAAGACCGCTATTTCGCTGCTGGACTTGCTGAGGTGGTTCTTGTGGTGTCCCTCCAATCTGCTGGGAGCCGTCCCGACCCCCGATCATTGCCATGGCCGCCTGTGCTTCCAGTGGACCGAACCGTATGGTCGACATTTCTGAAACAACCGAAAATCAAGTCTACAAGGGTATTCATTTGTTTATTGGATAAAGAATATGTAACAGGTTCGCTGCTTTTAGGAGCAAATTCAAGACAACCCTTTTGAAAATTTTCTCTAAAATTATAAGCTGGGTTTCGTTAGTTGTGCTGTCTCTGACAGGTTTTCTAATTTCAAAATATTTTCATATAAATTATCTTACATTTTTCCATGATATAATTATTCAACAAGTGCTATTCATTTACAAAGATGACTGATTTTATCAAAATGATTGCGCTGGAAGTTCCACACAATTGAGAAGGTACATCCCTAACGTTTTCTAAATAAGAAAACTGCCCCAAGGCTTTGTGTGTATTCTTTCATCTGCATATCAATAACACTTTGTCGGGTATCGTCGGGTATTTTGTTTACAAGATGACCTATAATTTTCACACACACTTGTTGCTAAAATCTGTCTCATTAAATAGACTGAATGCCAATAGTTGATACAGAGCCTAAAGAGCACAGGTAACATTTGTTCTGTAGCGTCACGAGCACGTGGGGTAGTGAGCGAGTTGTGACGACTTTCACATTATAAATAACACGCGTTCAATCAGGTACAAATACATTTTTTATTGGCCACTAGACTAAAGGGGATACCATAATAGGCTAAATAAATTGTTTTGGTTGCGAATTGAAAAAAAAAAACAACAATATTTCGGAAATGTTCGCTAATCTTCGTTATATTTTGAGGCAGCTGCGACCCCAAACTGTTTGTACCAGCCAGTTCAGACTTTAAAACAGAAATTTTATTTGTTTACCAAGTCCCTATTTATACACATTTTCACTTACCTTAATGTGAGTCATTCTAACTGAAAATTCCAATCAAATTATATGGAAATCTGTTTCTAGCATAGTCTAAGGTCACAAACAACCTATTTATAACTTACAATCATAGACAAAAGTCAGACATATAAACATGCTGTTTACGAAACGACCTTAGGACATGACCGACAATCAAGGAAAATAGATAAGTATACAATATAGATTTACATAACAATGAAATGAAACCAAAATACTTTAACAACACGAGATCCCAATTATTTTGAGGAGATAAATGAGTGTCAGATGTGGTTGGAAGTAAGTTATTTTCGTTTGGAAGTATGCTTAGTAGCAGACAACAGCAGGACTAGTGGTTAGAGCGTCCGACTCGGATGCGGGAGGTCGTGGGTTCGATCCCTGGCCGAGCCATACCAAAGACTTATAAAAATGGTACTAACAGCTACCTCGCTAGGCGCTCAGCATTAAGAGGTTAGTGTTAGGACTGGTCGGCCTGGTGTCAGGATAATGTGACTGGGTGGGACATCATGCTACATGTCTGTGACTGATGCCCCATTGCTAAACATCACTATAAATTGCAAACATCGTAGCGATATGACTGAAAAATTTTTAAGGCTAAGTTAAAAATCCAAATCACACACACATACACACGCGCAGGCATGGGACAGCCTTGCACAAAGTGGCCATTATCGCAAATCATTTTGTCTTTTCTTCTGCAAGACACGTTGCACCAAAATTTAACTATCTCACCTCTTATAAGCGAAATTTCAAAATATAACCTAATCATTCGTAAATTCGAAGTGAATCCTACGTATCATACCTCGAATATACACCCATAGCTAACATTGGGACCACATCTGTTGTTTGGTGTTTACAAAGCAAAGATTGATCTAGAAGTTGGTAATGATTCGAAGTTTTCTTTCTTTCTTTTTTTTTTTTCTATTTTTGACAACGTAATCCAATCGGAGAAATATCCTAAATGGTCCGATTGCGGTTTCTTTTCTGCAAATAAATTTAGGCGAACAAAACCGTATGAGTCTTCTCTAAATTTTGATGTTGACATATATCCAAGGAATTGGTTTGTCTAGCAGAATAAACGATGTTGTCCGAATAAAAACCTAATAACAATTATACAAACATAGCAAATACTACCCACACTGATTTGTGAGGATCAGCTTCGTATGGAATTTAAGTAGCAATGTCCGTCCTATGCAATATATCATGCTTCTGCAATATTACTAGGTCTTGTAGCTATAATTTTTCATTGGGTTTATTAATATTTCAACACATTTAATGTGCTTACTCGAACCTTTAGTTGATTTTCTTTCCCACTGACACAGGTTGTAAACTGCTTTGGGAACAATTTATGACAAAGAGTTCTTAGTTATATTCTCAAAACTGTTTTTTCAGTTACCATTCTTAAAATTGAGATATATTAAAGTAATAATTCATTGGGAATATTTGTAATAATTTCTCATTTATGTGACAGAGTTTATGGAGTTTGTTTTCTAATTGAACTAATTGTTTTCTAATTGAACAGACTCAGTCCATATTACACCGCAAAACATTCATAAAACGCGTGTATTTAAGCTGGAATTATTTGACTAGTTCAGTACTAATTTCAGTTCTTCTACCAGAATTTAGGAAGTTATATTTCAATAAAATTTCTCGGAGGCTATGATCTGCAAAGGCTTATAATATTTTGAAACTTGCAGTGGTTCCAGATACCGATGCTTAAAGATTTCAGTGTATCATGAAAGCGATATTGAGACGTTTTATGCAAGTGGGGTCAGGTGCCAGTCATTTCAGTAGTAATGGTCTCTTTACTAAGTTCACAAGGTCATTATTACAGGCAAAAGCTGGTGGCGAGCTATCTTCCAATCTTACGATACTTTTAAATTCACATACCATATTCATCATTTGTAGGTTTAATTAAATCACAAATTAGCAATGACAAAACCTGAAACGATCAACGTTCAAGCATATTAGCGCTGTTACTGTGGCGTAAAAATAATATAGAAAAACATTTCAAATATATTTGAGATATTGTTGAGAAAATGTCTAAACCGAAATAAAAACCCATGTTGTATGTACAGGCTAAGGGTAATCCAGTTGCTGAATATCAAACGTTCAAAAAATCATGGCGATTGTCGGTCGAGTACCACAGCAGGCAATTCCACCCCAACCGTTTTGTTTGTTTGTTTGGGGTTTTTTTCTATCATATTTTTACCCCGCTGCAGGCCCGGCGACTACTGTTTGCACATGCGGTACCTTCCTACCACAAATCTATTGAGGAAGTCATTACAGCCAAGATTGCGAACGAGACAAAAATCACTACATCCGGCATACGAAGAACACAAACCGGTAGTGGGTTAGGACATGGCGCCTCTCATATATGTCCCGACCATGTGCTGCCGATGGTGATGGTCTAGCTAAGAAGTCCGATGAATAAATAAATGAAGCAACGGCGATTTGCCATCAATAATAGACATACAAGCACTCGTGGATGAAATTAATCGATGACATTTACTATAGCGACTATCTAACCGCAATTAGGTCGCAAGTAATTACATAATGATCATACACAATATTCAACGTGCTCCGATAAAAATCAGAGTGATGAAGTCACTATTGCCTGTTTATCGAGTTGCTTAAGGAGATGGACTTAGTGATGTTGATCTGGCTTTATTCCGAAAATTAGCTCTAAAGGCAGTTCTGATTGCGAAACAGGAATGAAATCAACCGACGTCGTCAGAGATGAAACAACTCGAATAGTTGGTGATACTGACAGAAAGGCATTTTCATCAATCTAAACTAGCATGATTAGTATCTCGATTAGTATCTCGAGCGTGGGTAGCGATGCTGACGCAAAGACTCAGAGAAAAACCTAGTCTGATAGCTTGCAGTACCAAACAAGAGGCGTTCCGGTCGTCGTTTTAAACAACAACGAATACAAGAAAATGTGAAAATGTGTATCAGATCTCACATTTGAGATGAACTCGCCGGTACTCAAGGATGACTATATTATTCACATGCCACACCAGTACCTAACGAACGTGGGCGTGTTAAGTAGATATTTCTTACCTACACGATGCATTCAATGATGTCGAAAGTATGCTTGTACAATCCAATAATGCAGCTTATGGACTGTTGATAGAGTTTGTTTAATCAACAACTACATTATGGTGCTGTACGGCAGCGCGATGCAAAGAAATCGAAGCGTGTCTCAACGATGTTGATGTAACAACTATAATTCTTGGATGAGCAAGAAATAGTTATGATTATTAACCCAGTACAAGGCTCATCAATCAGGTTCACGAAAGACGCCATTGATCAACCAGAGAACACAAATATGACCATTCTTGGAGTGAAAATTACAACATTGATTTGCAGCATATCGATCGATACTTAACGGGACGAATAATTTTCATGTGCTGTCCCGCTGTCACATTCGACGAGTGATATTTGGTGAGAAACACACAATCTCGCTTCAGAGAAAGGACCAAGAGAGCAATGTGATCTGTTGCGACGCCACTGTAGACCTCGGAAAAGTTATAACGACAAAATTAACATCGTGCATGCCCAGGATAACAACCAATCGCAAAAAACAATGATCACTCAGTTTCATGTCGACTAGTTGCAAATCCACGTTATCATGTCACACAATGACCACCTATTCGGTTCAATTTGCATATGACAAATTACATCTCAGCATGGAATTTCAGCACCTCGACACGTATTTTGCTTCGTTTCCGGATGCTACAAGACTAAATAATCAATTAAACAGACTAATTTTGAGAACAACTATGTGGCTTGAGTTTATTACAATTTGTCATTGACACTGGTTTGCAAATATCTCAGCGGTATTTTTACCGTTTTATCCAATCGATTACTTTTTGCTGGAGCATCTAGATTTATTCAAACAATCCGTTTTCAAACAACATTTTCGAAATCGTGATACATTTTCACGCATGTATGCTTGCCTTTGCAGACAAAACGCTAATCGCCATTTTTTAAAATTTTCTGAGGAACACTAGGCACGAGTCGGCATGTATTGAAATAGGGTCATGTGAAGTATACTACTTACTTATACAGACATGACACTGGTTTCCGGGTTTACAGTAAACAGGAGAAGTTTCTGCACAAATCTCTCCAAAACCTGTGCATCGTGGGTTCTGAAAAAGATTTCAGCATGCTGATCAAGGGGCACGGTGTTTGAGTATGATATGAAATTTGTTTTTAGCATCTCAGTTTTTGATATTTTAAGAAGACTCTTTAAATATAATGCTTGGTTACATATGCATCTTGGTTACATATGCTTGGTTATATATGCTAACATATGAGAAGTGTTGGAATTATATTTTGGACTGACTTAACAAGAGTGTTCGATCCCATAAGAAAATAAGCCTGACAAATATTTATGTTCTTATGTTCTTTTTTTAAATGGGGAAAATTACCTTCATATGTGTACCACACATTAGAAAAAGACAGCAGACAACCAATTTACTGTTGATGAAGAGGCAGGAGAGATGAGAGAGACTAGAGAAAGGAAAAGGCGACTATAAACATGTCACCAATTTCGACTTTGAGAGGACCAGAATCAACCAAGTTATGAAAGCGTGCTAAGCAAAAATTATTTCGCTCATTCACTCGATTTCATGAAGAATCTTTTTTTGTAACTGTATAACAGAACAACTAATTTCAGTTCTTATAAATCTGGCACTTTTATTTCTATGGGAAAGGGTATCATGCAAATGTTATGTTTAATTTCATTTTGTTTATGTAATTGATTAAATTATAATTTTCATACTGCCTTTGATGCTCTATTCTATATCTCTGCTCAGATCTGCCATTCCATCCATTAATTTCATGTTTTATGATATTATTTACTCGATGAGGGCGATAACACCGTGGTCGATCATATTCTAGATAACGATAACCAACAAAAAGCGCTGCATAAAAAGTGCGCGCCATAACAAAGACCACCTCCATATTTTGGTTTTTATCCATATCCCTGGCAAATTCCACGAGTTCATGGTCGGATTCATACAAGGGTTCAGGTTGTTTTTTCATAGTTTCGGCCATTCTTGTTAATCTAGCTGCCTATTTCAATTTTACCAAGCGGGTACATGTATTTGTGCCCCTTGACATATAGGTATATATTCAGGTGCGGATGTTGATATTTTGTTTCTCTGCCTGCTTATCATATGAATTTTGTTCACTAAGCATTTGTTCTAGATCATTTGCACGTTGCTTTGGATTATATAAATGTTGTTGTTGTTGTTTTTGTTGTTATCGTCGTTGTTCTCCATCTGCTTGTTCCTCGTGTACCCCCCCCCCCACATATATAAATTCAGATCGGGTGTAGGAGCCGCATCTTCCTGTTTTTCGAACTAGGGCCATGTTTTGTCGCGTGTATTTCATATAAAAAAAGTTCTTTCATCGCATCATTTGATTCGGTAATTTCTCTAGCTCGAGCCATAGTAAGTATTTTATTTTTAAAAAATCAAACAGATCACTAGAGGTTTGTCTAAATCCAGTTAGTTCATTATATACCATTTGACCAATGCTATTTTTATACCCTATATTGGTTCTTCGGTCGCAAAACATTTCCAGCCGAGGTGTACATAAAGATTTGCGCGGATTGTGTTGGAAGCTTTTGAAATAATTCTTTTCTGGTTGTTACGAATATTTAATTAAATTACTTGTGTGTTAGTTTTTAAATTCTTTTTTTTATTTTGTTTCGTTTTTTTTTTTGGTGTTTCATTACATTTTATTGTAATGATAATTTTCATTGGATTTGAGTCTCTTTTCGGAAAATTGGCTTGACCCGATTAGAATGTAACCGTTGCTTAAGCACTATTTTTAGCTTATCTTGGTTCATAGATCTTGTAAACATCGGATGAATACGATTGGCTATTACCAAGGTCATTTTCGGCCCACGTGTTAGCTGAATTGTAACAGCCTTTCTTTTTTTTATTTCCAGTGTGAGAATTTGATTCTTAGATAGGCATTCTTGCATACGTGATAAATGGCATTTTTTTAATTGCGCTGTTCAAATTAGCGTCACGTCGTCTGTCATGTGAGCCTGCCATGTGATCTAAAATCGAGGCTTAAAACAGCCAATTGGTATTAAATTTATTCAGTCGTATCTTTACACCTTGAAGGTACGAGGTGTTTGTATTGTTGATGTCAGATTGTTTTGAAATTCATCTAGTTTTTGGAATTTAATAATTTATTCTCTAGAAAACTAATCAAGTGCTTCATATTTTTAAAAGTTCTGGGAGAAAGAAATTCAGTGGAAATTTATTCTGGAGTTTAACGGAAACATTATAAACTGTGATTCAACGAGGATCTGTTACCATCAGTACAGACATCATCTGACGTCATTGCCTCCATATTGGAATTTCATCGAGATTCGAACTCAATTAGAACTGTTTAGTGGTAGGACTTATATTTTTCAATCTTAGGATTAAATTTTGGATTATATTCACAAACCGTAAGTCCTATTTTCTATTTTTTACATTGTTTTCTAGGGAAATAAATTATTTTGTTAAAATATACAAAGTTTGCTGACTTCACTCTTTTCTTTTGCTACATTTGTACGAGCCTACACGTAACAGAAGAAAATTGGGTGCTCGTCTTGGGATATATGAATTTTGGCTAAATATTTCAGAAAATTGTTTTTTTTTTTTTTGAAATTTAAATTCCCCTAGATTTTAAATCCCAAGTACTATTTTACATTTTGTTTGAAATCTTTAGTGAAAACAACAGGCTTTTCATTCTCAATGTCATTAAAAGAGGAGACTTTTCTTTCTAGTCCTACTCAGGAGCAGTTGGATAGTCTGAAAAAAAGATGAGTTGCTTGAACTTGCCAGAAAATACGATCTTTCTGAAGCAAAATCTTCCTTAACGAAACAAGAAATTAAAAACATTTTGATTCAATATTTGGTAGAGAAGAATGTTCTTGATAAAAGTATTTTGGCTTCGGTCTGTAAGTCTGTATCAGACTCTTACATTAAAATAAAGGAATTAAAAATGAAATACAGGATGGAATTGGAGTTAAGGATGCTCGAGCTTCAGAAAGAGGAGAAGCAATTGCAATTTGAAAAAGAGGAGAGAGAGAAAAGAGAGAATGATAAACAAATGAACTTACAATATGAGAGAGAGAGAGAGAGAGAGAGAGAGAGAGAGAGAGAGAGAGAAATTATTGCAATTACAATTTGAAAAAGAGGAGAGAGAGAGACAGGAGAGGGAGAAGATAAACAATTACAATTTGAGAGAGAGAGAGAGAGAGAGAGAGAGAGAGAGATAAACAGTTACAATTTGAAAAAGAGAAGGACGAAAGGGAATTTCAAATTAAAATGAAAGAAATTGAGCTCGCAAGTGAAAAGCACATTTCAACTTCACATACAATCTCAAGTCTTGACATTACAAGAAATATTAGGTTAGTGTCCCCTTTTAGAGAAAAAGAAGTAGACAAATATTTTATTTATTTTGAAAATGTTGCTGAAAATTTGAAATAGCCAAGGGAGCATTGGACTCAATTATTGCAATGTGTACTTTTTGGCAAGGCCCGAGATATCTTTACATCCTTGTCAGTACAGCAAAGTTCTGAGTATGATTTGGTTAAGGAATGCATCTTAAAGGGTTATGCGTTAGTCCCTGAGGCTTATCGGCAAAAATTCAGAAACTATAAATAAGAAGCTGAACAAATTTATGTTGAATTTGTTAGAGAAAAAGAACAGTTATTTAAGAGATGGTGCTTAGCCAAGAAAGTTGAACATGATTATGAAAGTCTCGAACAACTTGTATTACTTGAAGAATTCAAGAACTGTGTTCCTCATGACATTAAAACTCATCTTGAAGAGCATGAGATCGATACCTTGGAAAATGCTGCTCTTGCTGCTGACAAGTATTCTTTAACTCATAAAGTTTCTGTTGTAGGCAAATCATTCACTCAGCCGTCTACTAGTAGAAAGATATTTCAGCCTAATACGACTCCTTCTAAAACTCAGTCTGGCACAACTTTTAAAAATCAAGCTTCTGATAAACTTGATTCAAAATCCTTGTCTATTCCTACGTGTACCTATTGCAAGAAAAACGGACACGTTATTTCTGATTGCTTGAATTGAAATATAGGCATCAGAATCAAGATAGACCTATCCCAAATGCTCTTATTTCTAAGAAGTCAAGGTCACGGTCATGTATTGAAAGCAATACATTTGTTGGGTCTAATAAACCACAGTCTGATTTTATTATGGAGAATTATGAACCATTCATGTCGAAGAGTTCTATATCACTCTTGGGTGATTTGGCTAATCCTATCCCTATTAAAATTTTAAGGGATACAGGAGCGTCTCAGTCTTTTATTATCAAGTACATTGCCTTTTTCTGAGAAGTCCTGTTCTAATGAGAGTGTTTTCATTCAGGGAGTAGAGTGCGGCTTTGTTAATGTTCCTCTCCATTCTGTAAATTTGTCATCAGGCTTAGTTTCAGGACCTGTGACAGTCGGTATAGTGTCTAACCTACACGTTGAGGGCATTCATTTGTTGCTAGGCAACGACCTAGCTGGAGACAAGGTTGTGGTTAATCCACTTGTAACTGACAAGTCTTCTTTGGATCAGAAAGTTGATCCTATTGAAAAAGAATACCCTGATTTATACACAGCTTGTGCAGTTACCAGAGCTATGGCAAAGAAAGCTCTTGAGAATGATTTTGATAAGGAAAGTATTCCTTTAGCTGACACATGTATTGATCAGGCTTTTGATGAGGTCACTTTCACTCCTAATTTGGATCAATCAAAAGATATTGATCACAGTGATCCTTTTTTGACTACTCATTCTCTTTTATCTAATTAGGGTGATAAACGACAATCACTTGTCGTCTAACAGGAAAAAGATCCTGAGATCTCCTGTTTGTTTCTGATGGCCATTAGTGAAACTGAAGCCACTGACGTACCTGTCTGTTATTTCATTAAAAATGGAATTCTTATGATAAAATGGAGACCTCCCGTGGTACCTGCTAATGACGAGTGGTCAGTGAACTATCAGATTGTAGTTCCAAAATCTTACAGACAGGAAATACTTAATTTGGCCCATGAAACTTCTCTGCTTGGTCATTTAGGGATAAATAAGACTTATCGCAAGATCTAGACTCACTTTTATTGGCCAAAAATCAAAAATGATGTTTGTAAATTTTGTAGATCTTGTCATACTTGTCAAATGGTAGGAAAACGCAATCAGAAGATACCTAAGGCTCATCTGCAACCTATTCCTGCATTTGACGAACCATTTAGCAGAATTATGGTAGATTGTGTTGGTCCCTTACCTAAGACCAAGTCAGGCAACCAATATTTGTTGACCATTATGTGTGCGTCAACAAGATTCCCAGAGGCTATTCCTTTGAGGAATATTAAAACAAAAACCATAGTAAAAGCTTTGATAAAGTTTTTTACTCAATTTGGCCTTCCCAAATCTGTTCAATCTGGTCAAATGTCAAATTTTATGTCTGGGATTTACCAGCTTGTTTATGCTTGAATTTGGCACTAAGCAATTCAAGTCAAAAGCGAAATTATGGTTTCACAGAACTTTAATTGAGAGAAGATTTGAGTCTTGTAATAGAGTTCATTCTCTCTTGCTCATTCTTCAAAATTTTCTTCAAATTAGATTTTATGGCCCTTACAAAGTTAAGAAGAAAATGAATGAGTAAAATTATAATAATAGTACTCTGATCTAAATAAATTAATGGACTACCAGTATATTGAAAGAGAAAGCCAAGTAAATTATGTAATTAATTTAGTTGTACATGTCCCACAAACTGAGGATTTAAGTGAATAAATTCAATCGGACACTGTTGATCTTGGAGCAACAAATCTTCGGAATTCGGAAATTGTGAAAAATCTGGACTAGAAACATTTACATTTACAACAACAACAAAGGAATGAACTTAAAAAGTTATTATTCGAATATGAGCACTTGTTTCCAGATATTTCTACGAGGACAAACAAAATTTTTCATGACGTTGAAATTGTCGATTCAAAACCTGTGAAACAACACCCATACAGGATGAACTTTCTCAAACAGGAGTACTTGAAAAAGGAAATTCAGTATTTGCTGGAGAACTTTTTCATAGAGCCCAGTAAAAGCGATTGGAGTTCACCATGTATACTTGTTCCGAAACCGGATAAAACTTTCCGTATGTGCACTGATTATAGGAAAGTGAACAGTGTGACAAAAACAGATTCATTTCCATTACCAAGAATCGATGACTCTATTTATAAAATTGGTAATGGCCAAATACGTCACCAAATTTGACCTTCTGAAAGGATTTTGGCAAATTCCACTAACGGAAAGGGAAAGGAAATTTCGGCATTTGTAACTCCAGATGGACTCTATGAATATAAAGTAATGGCGTTTTTGTGATGAAGGGTTCGCCAAGTACCTTTCAACGTTTGATGAATATGATTACGTCTGGTCTAGATAATTGTGATGCTTACATCGATGATGTCATCATCTACAACGACACCTGGAAAGAACATCTAGCCACGATTCGGAAATTCTTCGACAGACTCACTGATGCAAATTTGACAATCATTTTATCTCAAAGTGAATTTTGCCGTGCTAGTGTAACTTTTCTAGGACATATTGTGGGACATGGTCAAGTTAAACCTATAGATGTTAAGGTCAAGGCTTTTGATAGGTCAAAAGCCATACTGAAATGTGCGCCGGTTCTTACAGCTCCAAATTTCAATCAATCTTTTAAATTGTCTGTTAATGAAAGCGATGTTGGGGTTGGAGCAGTATTGAATCAAGAAGATAGAAATGGTGTTGATCACCCAGTTTGCTATTTCTCTAAGAAATTAAATAAGCACCAAAGAAATTACTCAACAATCGAGAAGGAATGTTTGGCTTTAATATTGGCATTACAGCATTTTTAAGTTTACATTAGCTCAGCTCCTTCTCCGGTTGTTGTGTATAGAGATCACAACCCCCTTACTTTCATCGACAAGATGAAAAATAAAAATCAGATTATTAAGGTGGAGTTTGTTTTTGCAATAATATAATCGTAACATCAGGCACATCAAAGGAAAAGAAAATTTGATTGGAGATGCACTTTCCCGTGTATAGAAATATTATTTCATGTACACTGTATAATTCATAAGAGTGTTTTTATGTAATTTTATTTTACCTCATGTATAATTTACATATGCTAGAAAGAAAGCTTTATTACATGAATCTTTCTTTTCTTTATGGGGGGAAGTGTTACGAATATGTAATTAAATTACTTGTGTGTTAGTTTTTAAATTCTGTTTTTTATGTTATTTTTTTTTTGTTTCATTACATTTTATTGTAATGATAATTTTCATTGGATTTGAGTCTCTTTTCGGAAAATTGGCTTGACCCGATTAGAATGTAACCGTTGCTTAAACACTATTTTTAGCTCCTCTTTGTTCGTAGATCTTGTAAACATCGGATGAATACGATTGGCTATTACCAAGGTCATTTTCGGCCCACGTGTTAGCTGAATTGTAACAGCCTTTCTTTTTTTATTTCCAGTGTGAGAATTTGATTCTTAGATAAAGCTATTCTTACATACGTGATCAATGGCATTTTTTTATTATAAATTAGCGGTCACGTCGCCTGTCACGTGAGCCTGCCATGTGATCTAAAATCGAGGCTTAAAACAGCCAATTGGTATTAAATTTATTCAGTCGTATCTTTACACCTTGAAGGTACGAGGTGTTTCTATTGTTGATGTCAGATCGTTTTGAAATTCATCTATTTTTGGGAATTAAATAATTTATTCTCTAGAAAACTAATCAAGTGCTTCATATTTTTAAAAGTTCTGGGAGAAAGAAATTCAGTGGAAATTTATTCTGGAGTTTAACGGAAACATTATGAACTGTGATTCAACGAGGATCTGTTACCATCAGTACAGACATCATCTGATGTCATCGCCTCCATATTGGAATTTCATTGAGATTCAATCCCGGATTCAATTAGAACTGTTTAGTGATAGGACTTATATTTTTTAATCTTAGGATTAAATGTTGGATTATATTCACAAACCGTAAGTCCTATTTTCTATTTTTTACATTGTTTTCTAGGGAAATAAATTATTTTGTTAAAATATACAAAGCTTGCTGACTTCACTCTTTTCTTTTGTTACATTTGTACGAGCCTACACATAACAATGGTTTGTGCTTCTCTAATCTTTCCGATTTCTCCAACGTCTTTTTTTCGGCATATGTCCAAGAGTCTCTGCAGCTGTTTTTGTGGCTTGTTTGTCAGCCTTTGTCGGTTTGGCTATTTTAGTAATTGGATCTGGTTCTTCTTCTCTGTTTCGGTTAGCGCTACCGCCTATTTCGCTGTTGCTTTTGTGACCTATTTAATATCTGGAGCACGTTCCACAATTTCTTTTGTTAGTTAATCAGTGGTACATAGGTTTGTTCAAAACCCACTGGAAAATCTCATAGTTTGTCTTGACTGTTTTGACACTTTGCGGCCTTCTATCAATCAGTGCCGATTGTTCACAAGCGGTTTTTTCATGCGTGTTACTTAATTCACAAGTCTCCTTTGGGATGCAGTAAGTAAAGCTGTGCCACAAAAAGAATCGGTTATTATTTGAGTTTAAGGCCCATCCTGGATCCACAATGAACTCAGAAAACTCATTAGACGAAGAACGGAGCATTACAATCGAGCAGATCGCATGCACAACCCACAACGCTGGTTGTTACACCGTCAAAAAAGAAACAGAACTTTTCGTGAAATACGGTTAACAGACAAAACTAAATATTATTCAGGTAATTCTAACGGGTACTGAACTTTGTTAAAGACATCCGGGAAAAGTCCAAGAAGAAATTTTCTGTCTCATTAATTATAAACGGGGTTAATGTATCATAAGATGCAGAGAAAGTTAAAATATTTAACGATTTATTTTGCAAACAGCCTAGAATACAAATTGATATATAACATTATGCCAACTTACTGAACTAGACGTACATAAATTGCTTTACCCCGCTTGCATAGTGAAGACGATCTATAGAGCAATTGTGTTGTTTAAATGAATCCAAAGTGTCTGGTCCAGAAATATTGCACCCCAAATTGATTAAATAAATTGTATGTTCAATTAAGTGTCCACTGTGTTGGATCTTTAACATTTCCTTTACTGTAGCAAGATTTCTATATTCTTGGAAATTAGTAAATATGGTCCCAGTATATCAAAAATGATGTAGAACAAACGCCCAATATCACTCCTTTGTATTTTGTCCATGATGTTGAAAAAATGTCTACAAATATTTCCATAATTATATTGTTCCACAGAACTTGATTTCACCAAACCAGTCAGTTTATTCAGTGACTCTACAACAAAATCTTTTATCCGATATTTGTACAGCTCTAGACCATAGAAAGGAAGTTAGAACTGTTTTCTTTGACAAAAGAAAAGCGATTGATCATTCTTGTCACTCCGGACTGCTTATTAAGAAGATCGGCGTTCGCGGTTCTTTACTCTGTGGTAGAACATCACTTGTCATGAAGAAAACAAAGTTCTCTTGAATTTCCGACTCTCGGATTTTCAGTCTATTAATACAGGAGTCCCTCTAAAATCGATTTTCGGACCATTAATATTTATATTATAGCAATAAGACAACTGTCATTAAAATGTCCCAAAAGAACAAATAGTCTGATTCAGTGTTTTGGGCTCTCTCTCAAGGCTTAAATTCAATACGATCCCAGATGGTTCACTATTTGGTCCTCAAATCAGTACTTTTTTCAGTTCAAAGTTATTTCTACCCAAATCAAGATCAGATCGTAGAAAGAAAGGAATTTTTGTTTGTACGTATTACAGCTATCCCACCTCCGAGAATTTTTCTTTCCTTACGGAATGAATCCGAATAATTTAATACAGTGATTTCATTATTCGATGTGAATTCCTTAAGCTAAATTCCAGTACAACACAGTACATCAAACTGCAGGGCATTTGTATTAATCAAATCAATTTTAGATTTCAGACTGAATATTAGGATGCAACATACTGGATGTGACAAAAAGTGTCAGGCCCAGGATTATGTCATCCATAAATAGAAGGAAACATAACCAGTACATAAAATATAATTATTGCAAACGGCGAAAAATAGACCAATGGTTGACGTAAGAAGCAAATGACAGATATATGATTATACCTCTGTTAAAACAAGAACTAGCGATCTACCTGGAAAATTATTAATCAGTAGCAACAGACAATATCGACAAATGAAATCTGAATAGAAATTCTAATAATTCATCAAATCGGTCTCCAATGTTCCAGTTATCAAACTGCAGCATGTACAATAGAGGTCGTTGAACATATAATAACAGCAAAATTTGTTTCCAGCAATTTTGCTGTAGTAATGAATCTGTTGCTGTGAAGATTACGCCATTTATTTAGAGGACATATCGTCCTGTCTTATCGTTGTCAATTCACTATGTATAAACGAGAATTAATGATTCTCACCGCTCACCTCGAATTACCCCCCCCCCCAAGCGAACACCCCCCCCCACCCCCACCCCCAAACCAACATGCATGTTCGCTACTGGGAAATTGCTTTTCGAGTCGTGAATCGGAAAACACTTACACATTTACTATGTCCTATTGGGACTCCCATGGGAGCTGGGCCAGGGAGTTGGGGTGGTGGCATTCCTCTTGTCTGACCGGGACTGTTAGACTGGGCAAAAGCCATTCCAAGGAGAATCAACACCTGGAATGAAACATTAAATTAATCAGTAGCAACAGACAATATCGACATATAAAATCTGAATAGAAATTTCATCAAATCGGTCTCCAATGGTCCAATTATCAAAATATAACATGCACAATAGAGGTCGTTCAACATATAACTGCAAAGTCGAATCTTAATGGACATCTTGTTTAATTGTTTTTTTTTTCCATCCTAATCATGACCCGCGATCATTAGTGCAATGCACGAGGACAGCAAAGTGTTTATACAAGGTGTTGTTCATGATCTGTTGTGTGAATTATATGGATGAATGATTTGAAATAAGGTGTAAACGGCAAAAATTTAAATGCCATCTTTCTATGTACAGTGTAGTTAAAATCTTGTGTCTCGCATAGTAATGAGTAATGAGTAGGATTGAAACAAGGTGAAGTATTATCACCGATGCTATTTTCATTATTTATTGAAGACCTGGAAACGTTATAACAATCTTCGGGAGACAACGGAATTGGTATTGGCAGAGTTAGAAGAGTTGTCTTTATTTTTTATATTTGCGATTTAATTTTATTTTCAGGAACCATATAGGGCTTACGAAAGTTTGTTTACACGACTACTGTAATAAAATGGAATATAAATATTAATCTTGATAAAATTAAATTTATGGTCTTTAGGTTGCCCCTTAAGGCAAAACAAACTATGGAATACAACAGGGAGAAATACTGAGGTGGTGGAAACTTTTATGTACTATGGTTTTGTTTTTGAGATATGAACAATTCTCTAAAGCTCAACAAACATTGGCTGATAAAGCACTAAAGGCAATGAATCTGTTTATTTGTAATTTGAAAAAAGTTACATAAATTATAACGAATATCTCAAACTTTTTTATATTTATGTTGTTCTAGTGTTGAATGACTCATCAGCGATATTGGGTTTTCACCAATCTGACAAACTGAACGTGTACAACCAAGGGTTTTAAAATATTTGCTAAATGTAAATATATCAACTTCTGACGTCGGTGTATATGGTGAACTTGGAAGAATCCCGCTTAAATATTTAAAGCTAGTTATGTAAATATTGGTTAGAATTTTAAAAACCTGCAGATATAATACTGAGCACTGCATATAGGCAGTTATATGTTAAAACTGTATCAAATAATAATATCATCTGTGTTACACTCCAAAAATAGACTTTAAACAGATTTGGCTTTGGTGAAATGTAGATTCAATTGCTGCAAGTTTATTCCAATGTTTACACAAAGGATTACATAAGCTTTCTATCAAACTGAAATAATAAGTTATAAAATTCTAACAAAAACTAAATCCGACTTCAAGTGACTTCCCATAATCTGATAATTGAAATTAGGAGATATAGAGGGATTAGAAACGATAATAGTGAAAGACACTGAATGTTCCGCGCCAACAATGTTGAAGATGAATACTATTTTATTTTAGTGAGCACTGTATAATAGCTTCTGTAAAACTAATTCGAAATTACTTCTGGATTAAAACATCCATGCACATGTACGCTGAATTATTAATTAATAATTTCTAGAAATAAGAAAATAATATGTTCACTAGCAAAATATGGTTATGAAGCGTTTAAAATCAAAGACCGAATGTTGTTTTTAGAATAAATAACCACAAAGATTGTGTACATTTATTCATCCTCTACTTTTCAGCAGACATTTACCGTGTTGAGCTTATGTTTAAAGTTGCACATATAGCATTTGATAACCAAGCAATATTTATAATATTTGTAGTATTATTCTCAAAGTATGTATAAGTTTACGATAATAAACTATTGAATTGAAAATAAGTTTTAATCAATTAGAAAAGTAATTCCAATACTTCATTCTTTATGGCAGGCAACCCGCGACCTGGTTGCATTCACTTAGTTACATCATAGGGTGTGGCTTTTCAATATCGCGTGTCTGGTCTGTACCTAAAGGAAGTTGCGCAGACCTGATCTAGGGTAATATTTTAGACCTGAATGAAATCAATGTGCAAATGTACATGAAATAACTGTCAGGCCGTGACTATTTCCATGGTTTGCAGCTACTCACAATTTAAATTTGTTATATCTACGTCAGTGTTTACTATGAATACTTAGAATTACATCAGTCTGTCGTTTATATCGTTGCGTTTCTCTATAAATGTCATAAGAGTCTAAAATAGTTAATAACTTAATCGTGTTGAGTGAGAAAGCATGTTTGTACATCGCTACGTCTTGTGATTTGTGTATATGGCTAAGAATGCTGTGATAGCCCCCGGTGAATTTTGTCGTGTCATTTCTCTGACTCCATTTATCTTTTCCAGTATTGTTGATTTGACAACTGGAACAGTGGGTCTGCGTCACAGTCATAAGCCTGTCAGCATATGTCACTTTATCAGGTAGAACTTACCATGTACGGGGTTCGGAACTTAGCAATCAAACAAAGCATTTTTTTGTGTTCAGCAATTTAAAGACAATACTAGATCTGTCAGTGAGCGAGTGTTTACGGAATACTCACCCCCCCCCCCATTTTCCCCGCTCTAAAAGTAAGATTTTAAAAAAATCCATTCTTAAATATAACATAAACTCATGTAATGATCACAAGTATTAAAGACGTTTTATGACTCTATCTCAAAAAAAAGGTTTGGTGAATTAACTATCTAAATCAGGACGAAGATTGGTATAACTCTTGAAAAGCAGACCATACAAAGTCCATATTATTTTTACAGTCATGATACAAGAGTATGCCAAATTTCAAGAAGCTGACTCAAATGGTTAAGGGAAGCGCATATTCTAGGGGGAGATAATAATATGACAAAACCGATCTTATAAACTCTCGTATCATGATGCATATTCATAACCTTTGTCACAAATTATAATCATAAGTATACTGTGTACGGCACATTAAACGACCGCCCCATTTTAGTAGTCCTGTGCGTAAGCAAAAGTAGGGCATGGTTAAATCTGCTGATTATTAGACAACGAGTCTCATTTACCTGGATCTTTCATCAAGGTATGCGGTCTTCAGATGTAAACTTTTTGCGCAGAAACAATATTTTAGGTACTAATTGTATGCCATCCACAAAGATTCGTCAAGAAAATTATTCTCGAACAAAAGTTAGTCTGCAGGCCCATTTTTAAAGGCAAAATAATTTTGACCTTTGACCTTAAGACCAATAGGCCTCTTCCATAAATTACGTGCAAGGCCTCAACAAAGTGTAGGCTAGGTTCGAGGTCTCCAACTAAAGTATTATGAATAAAGCCATTTTTCTCCTTTCAGTCACAATGACTAATTGTTGTTTTTTTTAACATTTTGAAACCCAAATCTATAGGCTGCTTTCGTACCCAACATCCACAAATTTTGATGAAAGTGCAAAGTGCAAAGACATTAACTTTGATGAAAGTTGAGAACTAAAATTTTTGTACAGAAACCATATTTGTTTTCGTATAACGAGAAGGAGATTGCCAGATCACCACAAACGATAAATATCATGAACAGTCGTCTGGAAATCGGGCAAGAAATATTATATTGCCATCTTTGGGCGAAGTCTTGGAAGGGTCGAAGCATTTGTGAAAACAAACCTTATGCTAGACAAATAAGAGATTTAGAGCAGCATGTGCTGCATGCAGCACGAGATACAGTTTTAACCGGTTATCCGACCAGCGCTCTGGGAAATGTTACAGACCCGCTCATGGTTTATTCAATTTTCTGTAAAGATTTACGCGAGTTATGACGGAATTGCTACAGAATAGGAGCTTCTTGAATTACTTAACATCACAAAAGGTGGAAACACTCTTCTGAGCAGATTTTCTCGACCTCAATACAAACTTATACGGATTTCCTCCCGATGATGACGATCAGGCAGAGGATGTCTGTTTTTATCTGTCAGTCTGCAATCATTCAAACTGACTCCATTAGTTACCTTAGTTTCAGCAGTCACTCTTATATAAGAGTATATTTACAGGGTATATTTTTTCGTAACTGTAGGAAATTTGGTAACAGGCATAAAATAATTGAATATCTTCAATTTACACACCATAAATGCCGAAGTGCCGATGATGAGCAAGCAGAATCAAAGCATTCATATTTGGTGGTACACAGCTCAATAAAGAAGACCCTGCTAAGGCAGATATACATAATGGTTTGTGTTGTCCCTCCATCCTTGGTACGTCATTCAATCACTTTTATTGTAAGGAACATGGATTACAAATATTATAAACCTGTTCATCATAACTTGTTGATCGCAAGAATGGTTGAACACAATGACGGTTGATCATGGGATGCTTGAAACGGTAGGTACGGTAGATTAACCCACTGTTGATAACAGACTATATCTGCTAATTTGATAAGTACAAGCAAACCATTTGCTGATACTTGTATTAAACAAACATTTTATTTAGCATGCACAGTTAATTATACTTTTTACGATAGATATATAAGTACATCGACCTGAACATAAACTGATACAGATGTGAGTACTTTTGTTAATAACGACAAATAATTCTCGTCAATGTTATTTTCTTTGGAAGTTCAATAAGGACGATGTCCAGACGTGTTGATGCAACCGCGCTCTTAGTTTTGCTCAGACTACATAATATGTCGGTTCATCTCCTTCATCTCATCTCTCATCTAGCAAGCATTTTTGCCAGACGTTCCACTTGTGAATGCACTATGAGTTACGCTCTTCATTGATTCGAAGTCCATCAGATTGGATAGTAGCTCCGTACTTATATAGCCGATATTTACTACGCCATATAACATGTCATTTGATATTGGGACGGTGCATACAAAATTCGATCCTTTCTGTATGAAGGCATCCTTCCTCACTTCGAAACTTTTGCCATCTCTATTGTGAATGGGCTTAACAACACTATTTATATAGGACAGGTTGAGTTAGTTATGCTACCGGCTACATGTTGGACAGGTTGAGTTAGTTATGCTACCGGCTACATGTTGGACAGGTTGAGTTAGTTATGCTACCGGCTACATGTTGGACAGGTTGAGTTAGTTATGCTACCGGCTACATGTTGGACAGGTTGAGTTAGTTATACTACCGGCTACATGTTGGACAGGTTGAGTTCGTTATGCTACCGGCTACATGTTGGACAGGTTGAGTTAGTTATACTACCGGCTACATGTTGGACAGGTTGAGTTAGTTATGCTACCGGCTACATGTTGGACAGGTTGAGTTAGTTATGCTACCGGCTACATGTTGGACAGGTTGAGTTAGTTATGCTACCGGCTACATGTTGGACAGGTTGAGTTAGTTATACTACCGGCTACATGTTGGACAGGTTGAGTTAGTTATGCTACCGGCTACATGTTGGACAGGTTGAGTTAGTTATGCTACCGGCTACATGTTGGACAGGTTGAGTTAGTTATGCTACCGGCTACATGTTGGACAGGTTGAGTTAGTTATGCTACCGGCTACATGTTGGACAGGTTGAGTTAGTTATGCTACCGGCTACAAAACTAAAAACGTATTAAAAAAAAAATATATGAACGTGAAAAATGTCAATCTACCGTCACATCTATGCCCGTGAGCGTTACTGTGAGAATCTAATTACCTGCATATCGTCGGACTTTCGAAAGTATTTGATGTATTGTTACACTTTATTAATAGCAGACCTGATTTCCATTTTCACGTTAATAACGTCTTTTGTATCAAATCAATGTAAAGGCGAAATGAAAAACAGATGTTCATGAGATATGATCAACCATCCAACGTCCGAATAAAAAAATAACACCTCCCCTCTCAAAAAAAATCAGACTATTGGATAGTTAGCTATCTTAGTTGGATAGCACTACCTTACTTAAGTTCCTGAGATTTGTGACCTTATTGATTCTTTTAGTCTCTTGTGCATGTTGTTAAAATTTATGAACTTAGTAGAATCAATTTATGTGCAATGTTGATATAATCATTTTTTATGCAATATGGGTAAGTAAACAAACGTAAGTACATTTATTAGCAGGGTTCCTGTTCAACTAAATATATTTTACTGGCCATGGACAAATTCTTCCAAGGTAACAATTATGATAGTGCACCTACCTCGCAAGATGACACAAAATTTTACTTCGGGATGCATAAGTTTAAAATTACATAAAATTATATAACAAACGCAAGTTTTTATTTATTTGAATATGTCCAGGTAACGTCTAATTTTCTTGTAATATAACTCTTAAGCTAGCATTTAGATCAGTGGATCAAGTGACCCCCTCTGCCCTCTCTCTCTCTCTCACTGAGTTTCCTTAAATAACACTGGTGGACAGGAATCGTCTAAATTGCTTTCACGCTCAATATCAGTGGCGTAGCTTGGGGGGGGGGAACAGTTGTCCCCGGGCGCCATGTGCCAGGAAGCCAAAATGAGGAAAATACAACTATTCGTTATCTCAGATACACTCGAAGGGGCGCCAAGTTTATGTTTTGTCCCCGGGCGCTAAGTACCCTCGCTACGCCACTGCTCAATATCCAGCCATTTATGTTTGCACAAAAGCTTTTAAGGTCAGGATTAATTGCAAGTCGGGGAGCATTATTTATGAAAAAGAAACCAAAAACCAATGTATTATTATTCACAAATAATATATGTTACAAAACTAACCGTGATTTCCAAAAGACATAGATTCTTGTCATTTTATACCGGATTACCCATTTTTCAGTATCTTACTTAACACTCAACAGAACAAGAAGAAAGTCCACATGTAAACTGTAATAAAAATGTCATAGTGACAGTGGGACAGTTTTATTAAAATATGAATTCTATAACAACCGTATTGACTCTGGTCTTACGTTTGTGCAGTAATATAAATTCATACACACACACGCGCGCGCACGCACACAAATACATTCACACTCATACATACATACATACATACATACATACATACATACATACGTACATGTGTGTAGTTCGTCCATCAAGTCGATGAGGACCACTTTAGTCATCCAGTGTTTTATCTGGAAGAAATGGTCTGTGGGTGCGCAAGGTGGCCGATTAGGCCGATGTGTGCCCTGAATATTCTGTGGCATTGTGGACATGGGATGGTAGCAACGCTGATCGTGGGGTTACTTGCTCAGGATTTCATGGCCTGCCTCCGTTGTTCTGCGCGGTTGTCCTGCTGACCTCGCAAGCTGCAACACCTTTAGTGATGGAAGAGCGCCACACGACCCTGACCTGGGTAGTCTGTTCCCACATGTAATAGCTAATGCCAAAGTTCTTCAATGACGTCTTCAGGGTGTCCTTGTATCGTTTTCTCTGGCCTCCTTTGTTGCGTTTTCCTTGTTCAAGCTCGCCATAAAAGAGTTTTTTTGGAAGCAGGTGGTCTGGCATGCGAGCTACATGGCCTGCCTGTCGCAACTGTGATTGCATCAAGATGGTGTAGATACTGGGAAGGCTTGCTTGGGCAAGGACCTCAGTATCCGGGATCCTGTCTTGCAACTTGATGTTTAGAAGTCTTCTGAAGCAGGTAGTGTGGAAGTGGTTCAACTTCTTTGCATGGCGCTGGTACACGGTCCAGGTTTCGCAGGCGTATAATAACACAGGGAATACTATTGCTCTGCACACCTTCAACTTTGTCTGAAGACTGATGCCTCTTCTGTTCCAGACCTTGGGGTGTAGCCTGCCGAATGCTGCGCTGGCCTTGCAATCCTGGCATTAACTTCGTCATCTATTACGACATTCTGGGACAGGGTGCTACCAAGATAGGTTCATTGCGCTCAGTTTGTAGCCATTGACTGTGATTTTTGGCTCAGCATACGGTTTTCCTGGGACTGTCTGATACATTATTTCAGTCTTCTTTGTGTTGATCGTAAGGCCGAAATTTGTGCAAGCATCAGAGATCTTGTCGACGCTGATTTGCATGTCAGCTTCAGAACCAGCGTTGAGGGCACAGTCATTAGCAAATAGAAAGTCTCTGATGATGTCTGTTGTAACCTTAGTTTTTGCTTGGAGCTTCCTGAGGTTGAACAGTTTGCCATCAATTCGGTATCTGATGCTGATTCCCACGTCACCATCTCTGAAGGCATCAGTGAGCATGGCTGAGAACATGAGACTGAAAAGTGTTGGCGCCAGTACACAGCCGTGCTTCACTCCGTTTGAGAAAGGAAAGGGATCTGATGTCTCACCATTGTTCCGGACTCTAGTTTCCATACCATCGTGGAATTGCTGCACCATGGTGATACATTTCCTTGGGCATCCGTGCTTGGCCATGATCTTCCACAGGCCCTCTCTGCTAACAGTGTCGAAGGCCTTGGTAAGGTCGAAATAGGTAGAGAAAAGGCCAGTATTCTGCTCTTGGCTTTTCTCTTGCAACTGCCTAGCAGTGAACACCATGTCGATGGTTCCACGCTCCTCTCGGAATCCACAAAAGCTTTCTGGTAGGAGTCCATGGTCAAAGTGTGATGTGAGACGGTTGAGGAGAATCCTGGCGAGTATCTTGCCTGCGATGGAGAGCAAAGAGATACCTCGGTAGTTGTCACAAGCCTGAAGATTTCCTTTGCGATTATACAGGTGTATAATAGTAGCATCCTTGATTTAATGTGGGATCGTCTCATTTTGCCACATGAAATGAAACAACTGATGGAGCTTTTCAGTCAGAGCTGCACTGCCTTCCTTGTATATCTCTGCTGGGATTGAGACTGAGTCAGGAACCTTGCCACTAGAGAGCAGACGTATTGCTTTCTGGGTCTCTAACATGGTTGGTGGGTCATCCAGTGCTTCATTGACTGGCACTTGGGGCAGCCGATCAATGGCTTCATCATTGATTGATGTTGGGCGGTTCAGGACACAGGTGAAGTGCTCAACCCACCTTTCGAGGATCTTCTCTTTGTCTGTGATCAGTATGTTCCCATCCGCACTGAGGAGAGGGGATGATCCTGATGATGATGGGCCATAGACTTCATTCAGCGCATCATAAACCCTCTTCATATCATGCTTGACAGCGTGGCTTTGTATCTCATCAGCTTTGTTACTCAGCCAGGAGTCCTGCATCTCCCTGAGTCTCTGTTGAACAGTTCTGCGGCCGTTATTGAAGGCATCTTTCTTTGAAGTGGACTTTGGATCATTTAGGTATGCTTTGTGGAGGCGATGTTTTACACCCAACAACTGCCTGATGTTTTCGCAATTTTCATCAAACCACTCTTTGTGCTTTATGGGGGAAAGCCCTAAGATCTCTGTGGCGGTGTTGCAGACCAGCTCTCTAAGGGTCGCCCAGGCTACCTCCAGAGGGGTGGACTGAAGACGGTTTTCTAGAGTGCTGACAAGGTCGAATTGGGGTTCGAGTTCTTCAGCTTGGCGATGTTCAGCCGTTTTGGAATCTTCTTGCCTTGCGGACGTCTTTTAGGTTTGATACGGATGTTTAGCTTGGAGACTATAAGGCGGTGGTCAGTCCAACATTCTGCACCACACATGGACTTGGTCACCCGTACATTCTGCTTATCCCTCCTCCTGACTATCACGTAGTCAATGAGACACCAGTGCTTAGGTTTGCCCTCTCCTGCAAGGCGGGTTTCAGTCAAGGCTGCAATATCAATGTTATATCTGGCTAGCTCTATGCCAATCAGAGCTGTTCTCCTCTGAGGTCTGTCAGCATCACGTCTGTCAAAAAGTGTGAGCACGTTCCATGCGCCGAGGGTGAGAGGAACAATTTTCGTCTTTTTCTTTGTAGTGTTTCCAACAATGATGTAGGGTCCCCTCCAGCCGCGGTTAGCTGGCTAGGGAGTGATGGAGCATGCAATGTTTAGAGCACCTTTTCTAGCCCCCTCCTCATGCCATGGAGGTGAGCAGTGCGAATCCTAAAAAGGGCTGCTCAGTCGCTCAGGGGGCTGCCGAACTCCACTACTGCTCCGTGTCAGGGAAGAACGACCATATGGCCTGAGCCGCCTGTGTGCAGATTTGCGGCTACGGCTGTCAGTGTACCCACACCTGCCTCTTCATCCCTCGTCCGTCGCCACAGGACTTTGGGGAGAAGGATGACCAAGTGACTTGCGCGTTGACTTGATTTAAAGTGAGGAAGAGATGCGCATCATCGATCTCACTCTCTCGTCCAAGACCATCTGGATCCAGTGGCAAGACAAGGTCAAGACGGTTGGAGATGGAATCGGATGCAGTGGATGACCAGGACTACCTACATGCCTCGTCCTGCTCTTTGCACTCCACAGCTCATTGCTGGGAATCGCCTTTCTACCCCTTGAAGTAGCTATTGATTTCTTCCGCGCAGTCTGCCGAATCCAGTCTTCACATGCTTGGGTAGGCAAGCCTTGACTCACCGAAGGTTTAAAACCCGATGGCTACCCTCACCTGGTTTAGCCCGCCAGTCGAAGGGGTTTACTGAGATGTGGCTGCTGCGCATGTTATAGCCTCTTGGAGCCACAGGTCAGAGCTGTGTGCATGTGGGACCAAAAGTGGGCGAGCTACCCCAAAATACATACATACATACATACATACATACATACATACATACATACATAAAGACATTTGTCTTTACTTTCGTCAATGACGATACAAAGACAAAATTAGAAAACTTGGCCCCCTTTTTTACGCATTATATCAAAATCTAAATTCAGCAAATATTCAATCTTTTCTTCTTTATATTTTTTGGATGACTTGAAGAAATTCTAAATTTCTGTGCCAGAGAAAAACAATTATGGCAAAACAAACATTCCCACAACAAAGTGATAATCTAAGGATTTAATAATCATAAAAGCAATAATATGATTAATAAAGTTGTTATTATAATGTCTTTGATTAGCAAAGAAAGAGGAGGTTAATCTTAAAGTTTACCGCTAATAATGTTTATCACTGATTTACTTGTTATATATTGAATTTTTCAGTATCGTTACAGATAACTGAGTAATCTGCTTCTTCCTGTAAAGAGATGTAAGAAGGACTCTGACTCCCTTTATTACCTGATCACAGAGCAGTTATGTAAAGAAAAATAATCCAGTGTATGGTTGGTTATTCACTTCAAGTAAAAATTATATTTGGCTGAAAACGTTCAGATTTTTATTATAAAATATGTAAATTAATAACCATGGTAGGTGAAAATAGATAATTTTCAGATTAACTTATAAATAATTTTATTGAAGTGGCACAGTAATTGCTTAATTTGAACAAGTCTTAGAAAATGTATCCGGAATTGGTCCGTGGCCAGTACACACCTTACCTTATTGCTTGTGTAGTTCGTATTCAAATCTATTCCAAAATTAGTTCTCATCTCTGATGAACAGGCATATATAAATCATAGACGCACGCGCATCACGTTTTCTACGAATAAGTTGTTTTTGTTTTTTCCTTGATTAATCGCGGATTCATTAACAAGAGTAAATTAATCTTCGATTAATCAAGGATCGTTGAGACAGCGTATATAATATTAGACAAACAAAGCAAGGACTGAAACCTAAATCTATTGGTAATGTAACGTTTGAACTTATCTTCAAAATTTTGCAATCCTTTATTTTGCAGATCAATTTCTCTAAGGTTTTGATATAGAGACAGTGGTGAATATAACGTTATGGGTCACGCAACATGACATCGCACGATCAACCAGTTTTGTAGTCTATGAATCCTTCTTCTACCGCATATACCTCTTCAGATCATCTATCATATTTTCACGTCTTGGGCATAAAACTCTGGTTATAGGGAACATTGCTTTTCTTTCCTTTCATTGATTCTACACGATATACATACAAATAACTTTTAAGGCTTTCAGATTTAATCAACATCCTAGCAATTTTCCGTCTAGGTATCACTTGCGACTAGTTTTATAAACAAACATCGTACATTATGTTTGCATTTAAAGTATCTATTTAAAAATCAATTCATTTATGGGAGAAAGGATATTTTCTTGATGTCATCTGCGTGTTAAAATTAGCATTCAGTATCATAAGTTCCGTCATAGGAAACGGACGGCCTTAGGGACAAGGGACACCCGTTACCACCCCTGCATATAGGCAGTAAATCTTATTGACGTAGAACATTTTTTAAGTACAGTTTGATCGATCAGAAAATTATCTAAAAATTCCATTCATTACCAAAATTTACTTTTCAGGTAAGGAAAAGAAAGATAACAATAGATGCAAAAGATAGAAGCAAATAGTAGAGTCATTCTGACATGAAAGCGGCTGTTCATTATTCCATTTATATGCCAGATTAGGTTTTGAGCGTAACAATTGATTTATTAAGATAATTACATAACATTGCGCTGTGAAATTGCAAATATTTGTAATTTATTGTAACGGATGATCACGTATAGCTGACAAGTATTCGATGGATGGGTCCCTTATTGACACCATATAAGTATATTCCTCAATATACCTAATTTTGATATAAATTTTCAAGAGTTCGCCTGACAAAATTTATAACAACGCTTACAGCATCGATTCCCTGCGATTTTGCAGGCTATAATTTACAGACACTAAGATAAGAATGTGCCAGCATTTCAATTTGTTTCCATGAAAAGTTATAATTTATTTCAACTTTATTGGCACTTTAGTGTGAACCTAGGATTTCGAATGTGTGAATCCATATTTTCTATCATAATTATTTATCTATACGGCAATTCTCTTACATTGCTTAGGTTGCTTTACACGGTTTGCAGAAGTATTGTTCTAATGAGGTGGAACAGTCAAGAGTTCAATACGTTGACCTAACTGCATTAAAAATGCATCTGAAACATTTAACTTGTAAACATTACTATTAACAGCAAACATTGTTATTGAAAGTGCGTGTGTGGGAGGGGGCCTAATTAATAATAAACAGTAATCCCAATTGCTATTAAATCAGTGTATGTATTTAAATTACCGCGGAACAAAAGAAATAAAACTTAGTTGTAGAAGAATATGGCCAATTTCACTATTATTATGGGTGGTCTAAAGCGCTCGCCATCTTATCTCTGCGTGGTTTCGAGTCTCTTTCTCGCCCATTATGGATATGTGAGAAAAATCTGCCAGTAGCTTCCCGGGGGTCGGAGGTTCTTACCAGAGCTTTTCCGGGTTTTTCCTCCACCACTTATACTAGCCGCCATATATAGCCTATCTTGCATTAGAAATGGTGTTCAGCTCCTAAACAACTATTATTATGTTCGGTCTCATTCTATTTCTGATTATTACAGCTGACTGGTCCAATGTATTTTCCTAATTCTTTGCCTTGTTTCTGTATCAATATTTCTCATTAGATTGACTCATGTATTCTCACAGCATAAGTAGCTCATAACATTTTGGATCGGTAACGGAATGATACAATTCAAAATTTCATTCTTGTTGTGCCAACATTTCTTGCATGAGCCCAGTGCTGCATCTGAAAATGTAATTATTTATTCGACTACCTAGTATAAACTGCCTACCAAAAGGTCTTTCCTTCTTCTACAGTATTAAACGACCCTACTAAGCGTTCCTTCTTTCACGCTGACATAAGTATTGACTTACTATTCACTATTCAAGGTATTCAAAGCTGAATGATGACAGAATGCCTCGGGATCGAACGCCATGAAAAATGACCTGTCCCTGAGAGTTGCACGGATTAAAAGGTTCCAAGCATTAACTTTGCCTTTTTGTAAAATGACTAACGTTCTTTATAAACCATAATAACACACTTCATGATAAATACATTGAGGCAACAATCTATCATTTCAGATTTAGCGTGTAACAGTTTTAACGTTAAACATCATGAGATTTCGAGACTGAATAAAATGCTAACCAATATCGTAGTTGTAGGAAACTATATGAAAGCTCAACAAGACTCAGCTCATTCTAATAAACTTTAGGTGTATTGCACGAATATATTTACAGATCAAGCGTCGGTTCTGAGTTTCAATGGGGATCAAAAAGCATAACGATGGCCATCAAATAGTGTTAAGAAGTAAATAGTAAATCATGATGGAAGAAGAATGCATAACGATTTTCTCAAAGTTTGCAATAAATCCGATCTTTTCGCAGGCTTTAATAATATGTTACTAGGTCTGTCTTCGATGTTTTAACTAATCTTCAGTGGAAAAAATATTTAACATATGGCCGCTGTAATGCCACCGAGTATTCGCAGAAGCGTCTCCTGTTGACAGCATTCTTTTATGTGTCTTGCGTGACTAGGAATCTAAGTGTCAAGGTTCTGAACATGCGCAGTCCAGACTAGGTAAGTTGCTTTAATATGTTATTGGGAAAGACCTTAAATCTCATTTCCACATTATGATATAACCAGTAACATGATCAAAGTGCCATTAAAACCAATCATTAACTGGCCAACAATGGCATGACACTTAAATCGTAAAATTTCATCTGTAAACTTATGACATTTTTACACAAACTATATAATGTTTGTGAAAGTGGATGAAAAATATGCTAATTTTAGTTAATTTAACAATGATGTGTAAAATTAACTATATTTATTTGGTAAAATAAATCAGTCTGTCATTGTATCCTGTCTATTTATTTGTTATGTTATAATATTGATACAGTAACGTTCAATCTCTTATTGTAAAACTGAATGTTAGATAATAATTCAGTCTCAGTTGTTTACTGGAAACTAATGTATACTTACAGCGATCCATTTGCTATCCATGACTGTAGAAATGATGCTATTTTTCTAAAACATGGAAACAGTATGAGTTGTCGAAGTGTGAAGATGCGTATTTATCCAGCATTGTTCTAGGCTCCGCCCAAATGACAGCGACACGGTGACAATCGCTCTTTGTTTTCTTGGTTATTTATTGAAGTAAATATGCTAATGACAGGCTTACGTGAACCCTACGAATTCACCTTATTTACACACCTTTCTGGCATTTACATCTTATTTCCTTCAGCGACAAGCAAAGCTAAAACCTCGAACTGATCCGTTGACAAGACAAGAGGTTATTACGCTCAGGTTAAGTTTACAACATATGAGTTATTTACGAAAAAGACCATGATTATAGCGTGTGCTTAGCATGGATAAACAAATCTGGAAAACACAAGTCGAAGAACCTGCATTTTTAAAAAAAGAGCCGTATATTACTTGTATTCATAAACTGATAATATTTATAACATTTAGTCCTGAAAATGCAAGCATGAAGTAAAAATGTTTGTCTTTTATCATGAAAATAAAGATATGACAGGAGATAATGGTTTTCATCACGAATTTCTTGATAAGTACATAATGTCTCTTTCGTTATAGATCTTGTTCAAATACAATTAGGTTTTAATAACCTGTAATTTAGACTTCTATATGACTTTTTATTCTAGTCGTAGTTCTACAGATTGTGTTAGCAATTTAAATGATACAAACTTTGATTCGTAGCTAAACATGACATCCTATAATACATATTTTATTTCTAGTATCCATTTAGTCTCATAGGAATTAACACAAGTATTTGTACAAGAGAAAATACATATGATAAGACATCTTTTTTTATATTTATGATTCAAGTAAACTCTTGAATTAGACATACCACACTGACTCAAGCAAACTCTTGAAATAGTCTTACCACATTGACTCATGTAAATTCTTGAATTAGACATACCACACTGACTCAAGTAAACTTTTGAAATAGACTTACCACATTGACTCAAGTAAACTCTTGAATTATACATACCACACTGACTCAAGTGAAACCTCGCGCATGACATAACACATTGACGACTTATTTATAATGACATGATTTGGAAATGATCTGTTTCTCATAACATAACTGATTTGTAAATGGCTTGTTTATCATAACATATGACTTAGCAATGACTTGTTTATCATAATATATCTGACTTATAGCAGTAGTCTCAGATTTAGTGGCCCAATTGCACCATTGTGTAAAGAGCAAATATCGCGCGCGCGCACGCGTGTGCGCGCGTGTGTGTGTGTGTGTGTGTGTGTGTGTGTGTGTGTGTGTGTGAAAGTTTTGAAGGACATTGGCTCAAGCAAGTTCCCAAGTTCAACACAGCATTTTTTTCGAAGTAGGAAGCTCTGTCACCCTCTAGTTGTCACGGATTTTCCCATAGTCAACACATTTTACCAAGAGAACTTCGAAATATTTTCAACGTTGTTGCTATTGTCTTAATCATGTGCCAGTTCTTAAGTTAATAAGTTCATGTGCCTTTAAATATATAAGAAAGATGTGAATTCAACAGGAAATCGGTAATATATACACACGTTAATTCTTTCAAGACCTTTCATATTATCGTCATGAATGCTCTCCATTCTTTGCTTATCTGAGCACGAGTTGTCAGTATAACACACACACACACACACACACACTAGCGCCCCCAGGTGTTATTAAATTGTCTTGTATTGTCTTTTTCAAACGTAATATTGTTTTCGTTACACAAAAGTAATAAAAGTGTAAAACAGTTTTTAAAATATCACATTCCAAAAGTCTACTTTTCCCCAAACTAATAAATTCTGTTATTCACTTAGGATACATATTTTCCCACCGTTTTATATGATAAAACATAAGTTTTGAAAGATGTGTGATGTTTCATGCATAATGTGATCTGTATACAACATATTTTACAAGCAAATTTTGACAGTTAAAAAGATCATCAAATTGTTATTTCCTAAAAATCATCTTTTCGTGTAATTCTAAAATTCGGGTATGTAAGTTTGGATCCATTCCTTGAATTTTTTTTTAACAGCAGATGGTTCATTTTTCCATAGTTGTTACATCCTAGTGGCTTGATCTACAGAACAAGGAAAAGCAAAACCCATTAAACATTCTATAATCCAAGATGTAAATTTGTTTTTGTAATACATACATACATACAT